>JACCGJ010011377.1:0-22466 GCA_013407085.1 Atriophallophorus winterbourni | reverse complement strand
ATCAACTACATGGTGAATTGAAATCAGCAGTCAAACTATGAGCGGACCGAACATGCGTTTCAAAAACGTTGGCAACAGTAATATGAAATCTCTCGGGCAATTGACCCTTATTATTAATTAATTGTACTTGACAAATCAATGAGAATGCACTGTATAAAGCATCATCTCCAGACTGGCGAAGATCTGATACATAGTTTGGTAGCTGCAAGTAGATCACACCGCTGGCATGCAACTGACTACTGCCTATCGCCGTGAGTGCTGCGGGAAACATTGTCACTCCCGAATCGGAAACAATGGATAAGGGGTAAAAAAAATTATACTTGTTCATGGCTCTCTCAAACTAATCTTACTGTCTTCAACTGATGACGGCCAGCAGCCAGAAATGGGTATCGTGAGTGTCATTTCGGGGGATGTGAGCAACACATCACTATGGTCATCCGTATGCGCCTTGAGTGCTTTACCACGAATCACTATGGGATTCTGTGTTCGAACATCGTGGTTCGTTGAACGAACCCTATGTAACAGTGGCATAGAAGCATTACTTTGTTTACCACTTTACCACTGTTTCAAGGCTCACTGAACCTGATCTTACCGTCTCCACCTGACGACGGCAAACAGCCATAAACCGGTAGTGGTTTGTAACGGATGGGGATGTGAGCAACGCATCACTATGGTCATCCGTATGCGCCTTGAGTGCTTGACCACGAATCAATATGTGATTCTGTGTTTGAACATCGTGGTTCGTTGTACGAACCCTATGCATCAGTGACATTCAAGTTTAAATTTATTTATCTATCTGTTTGTTATTTATGAACTGCCTGTAGAAATTCAAATATAAATGGAAAGTGTATACATTCTTGTGTTGGAAAAGTGTCTAATTCAATAGAGAGTAAATTGTCGCTGCTGGAAGAGCAGATTGAACTAATGAAGAAATATTTAAACTGAAAAAATGGAATACGCTTAACTTTACCATTACCAAACCATGCTCCTGAAATTGTTGAATTATTGCAACGCGCACCGAGGTGAGTGCAAAAAACGCCTTAAAGCCGAACTCGGTCACGACAAATGTCCACTTAACCTAAGTTTCCTCGAATCGAATTCCGTTTAGTGTTTTCTGCACCAACGGCCAGAGTCGACTGATACATTACTCTCGAATAGACTCCAGCAAAACATGTCTGAATGGTTCAAACTGTACACTCCGATGAATCTAAAAGCGATCACCCCGGTTTCGTTGATTGGATTCAGTCATCCCCCAAAGCGCTAAACTAAGAAAAGCCGCATTTGCTCCAGTTAATAGTTCAAAATAAGAAGGATTTATAAGATATTCTTCTATCGACATAATTTCTAAGGGGCAGCAGGCAAATTACATATAGTGTATTTGTTGATGTGACCTAGACAGAGCAGCTAAAACTGCTACCGAATGGGAAGGCAAACAAGAACAAATGATTGCAATAAGCGCAACCTTATTTTCTTAAATGTCTCAGAGGTGACACTGGCTCAGATGAAAAGCGTATATCCAACCACGAAATTCAGCAGTGGAGATTTTAAAAAAATGCTATTCAAACCAACAATGCAGCTGTAATCGATACTTTCCGAAACCCGAATTACGAATGTTATGGTCCATGACACATTAAACCTACACATTTGACCACCATTATTGCGGACAACGTGCTTAACAATCGGGACTAGTATCGATACATAGATTCAACAACGATGAAATGTATCAGTAAACACCTGAAAATAGACAATGTCATAGACGTTACCGAACACAGTGTTACCGATAATCCTGATCCAAAAACGGATATCGAACGACTCTATTGGAGTTGGTGATGTAATATACCCATTAACACAGGCCCCATCATCTTATCTGCCCAAATACGAACCATCCAACAAATTTATCCAGATCGAACATCAAATGTTTGGAAACAAACGCACAATGCTTGATAAATAAATTACCCGAGCTAATCGAGTTTCGTGTAGAATATATACCGCTCATGACAGACTTAACGGAAACCAAATTTATTAAGCAATTAGCTGAGGAGAACATTTCCACTCCAAAAATGATTCTTCTTCATCGTGACGGTATGGACGGTTAACAAGGAGGTTTTGCTATTTACTATGATCAACACCGCATGTTCATAGAAATCACTGAAAACGATTTGATACTGAAAGAAACCTTCTGGTGTTCATTTGAATTGGCAACAGGTGAAAACTGTGATCTTGTTGTGATTTACTGACTACCTTCATCAGGCAAAGCATGCAGTGCTAGTTTTGTTTAGCAAACTCAACTGTTTGTTTCCAGATATCAAAACAATGTCCTGATCATTGGTGATTTTGATTTCTCGAATTTACTAAAAATTGAGATGCATTCTTTTGATCATCTATTCCACGAAATGTTCAACGAAATTCGTTTATTTGAAAACACAGCAGCAGCACTCGCTTCAGAGACACAAGCTCACCGTCCATACTCGTTCTAGTTCTGACGAGCGAATAAAATGTCATAGAGGCTATCTGCTATAAAGCACCACTTAGAAAGAGTGATCATGTAGTCTTTGTTTTCGACTTGATATCTGAAGCGGAGGCATCTAGTGATTCTCATAAATTGATGAGAAAAATCGTTACGTTTGCATTCTCAATTGCACTTCAAGACGACATTGACTGGGCACCGATTAACACTGGTGACAAACAATGCTGGCCATCGATACTTCAGAAAATTTATTAAAAAATAGAACTCAACTCAAAATGTGCTTCCGAAAAAAACTAAAATAATTATTCAAATTATTTTTCCGGAGTCAAACATGGAAGTGAATAACGGCGATAAACTAAGCATGGAGAAGCCACATACTGCATGCAACACTTGAATACTGGGAATCCTACCGTTTGTTGTGGAATAAAATTGAGTAAACTTGTCCAGGAGGATATAGATGGGCAATAAATTAATGTGATGGATGAAATTGAACGAAACTCGAAGCACATCTTCCAGATCGTGAACACAAAAGCCAGGATAAAGCCAGGCGTTTGGACTTTACTTACCACGACTGGAACTACCTCCCCCGCTCTCGAATCCACCAACGAACTCTCTCAATTTTATTCTAAAGAGTTCTACCCTAACGAACACTTATGTTATGTTATACATGCTTTCAGATCAAAAATTAGCACAATACACGAAATCGCTGTGAAACCTGAGAGTGTCCCGGTAAGGCTACTCGTGATAAATACACAACAATCGACGGGTACTGATAAAATAACACATTTCCACCAGAAACAATGTGCACATGCTCTATTTTCTCCATCATCTGATCTTCCCAACCTGTCACTGAGTTGAAGCAAGGTTGCTACTAAAGTAATGTCTTGCTCACATCCCCATCCCCTGTGAGCAACACATTACTTTGGTCATCCACAAGCGCCTAGAGTGCTTTGACCAAGAATCACTTTGTGATTCTGTGTCTGAACATCGTGGTTCGTTGTACGAACCCTATATAACATTTGGCATACAAGTATAATCAAGGCTGCTACTGTTTTGAAAAGTGGATTAATCACTCCGAGAAACAAATGCGGGAACCGATCCGATGTGTATAACTACAGACCAGTGAAGTTGTTGCCAGTGGTTTCTAAACTTCTCGAACGATATGTAGCTGACGAACTTATCAAAAATTTGGAAAAAAAATGTTACTTGACTAGTAGAGATACCAGTGTTGTAATTGATGGGCCATTATCCGTGCCGGTAGAAAATACAAGTGCTTTACATTAAGGCTCTTTATTGGAGCCAATGATCTTCTTCGTGTAAGCAAAAGTTATACCAGAAATAGTGAGCTGCAAAATCATTTTATTTGCGGATGACATCACATTCTGGACAAGCGTACGCACCATACAAGATTGACAAATTCTAAAAAAAGATTTCGAAGCAATTCACACGTGGCCCTTACGAAACTGCCTAGCATTGAACATCAATAAATGTAAAATGTTAATAGTCGGTGAATACTTTGAATTCACATACTCTCAGGTATATGAGCAACTTTCAATTATTACAGAAGAGCAACACCTGGGTGTGTTGATTGGCAGTGTCTTGAAATCTTACCCGCAGTTTTCTGTGGTATTCAAAACGTCCTACCAAAGTTCAGCACTACTCAGAAGGATCTTCGTTGGTTTCACAACGCAATATTCCCACGGGAAATTACCACCTATATCCGGCAAACCATGGAGTAAGCTATTCAAGCATGGTCTTCCTGTTTATAAAAGCACAAGACCTTGCTGCAACGCCTATACCCCGCGCTACAAAACTGTAGATCGGACAATATAACAAGAAGTATTAGGAGATGTTAGCAAATCGGAACTTGTTTGACGTTACGTACCGTCGGTCAGGGATGATTTGATCCTGCTATTCAGCATTCTGCATAAAGTGGATCACCTACTTGAACATCTGCTTCATCAGCAAGAAGCACGTGATAACAAATCTCGTGGTTAGTATCTAATTATTCCATATTCTACATTGTCGAAAGTTCTTCCTCGCTGTCCGAGATTGTTTAAAAGGGAATTCTTTGCCCCACATATCATTTGTGCATCAAGCCTGAACATGTTCTAGGCTGATCTTAAAAAGTATATGTTGACTAAATACAACCTCGCACATCGATGCATCAGTTGACTTTTAATATTGACAAATCAAATTTGTTTTTTTATGCATTCCCTATATATTTAATATATTGTTTTTTATGGTATTTGCTTTTTAGACCATTAAAACTTTGAATTACTTTGATTGTGCTCGATTCATGCATCATATTGACCTGCCCAACGCTAGTCGTATTCACAAACGAACACAAGAGAAGCTGATTGATCAAAGGCATTTATTACGCACAATTCATATAATGAAACTCAAGGTTATAATATATAGGCAAACAAACATTTGCAACGGTGATCCTCAACGTGTCTGTCTCGGTAGTCCATTCGATCTGATTAGTCGGTCGATTTCGTGTCAAACGGTACGCTTCAAGCCCACCCCACGCAGAGGTGGTTGGACCGACATAAACGAATTGCATATATTCCAATTGCGTCACTCCTCGTCCATCTTAACATGATAACGAACATATTGTCGCTCGAACCGTATAAATGCAATTAAATTAAAACCCGAAATATGACGAGTTTGCAAATGACGTTGTCGATACAAAATATTCATTTGCATGCTTTTCCGTCATTCACACCCCACGAGCGGTTTCGTGCTGTTTGCACTCATCAGGTAGGGACAGTAAGATCATTTGGCGCTCCTTGCTATTGCGTTGTGCCGTAGGGTAAAGTTATTCATACCTTTCGAACGCTCGTGATTAGCGCTCATCGCTTTTGCAACTTGCACCTTCACCAGATCATTTTATATTCGCACTGTATTTGAACCTCATTTTCCATTGATTCTTATCCCCATCAACTCAATGATATTGCGTTAAATGTTACTTGGTTATGCCTTATTAACTGGGAGCATCGTGGTGCACCGAGCCCTTCGCCATTCCAGTCGTAGCATTTAACACATATCTGCGGATTTACATGTTATTCTACACATGTGTGTATTACATTCTTGTCCAGTGCAAAGTCTTGCTCACATTATTTGTACGAACACACCACAACCGGTTCCTGGCTTTTGATGCTATCATGTGGAGTTTGATTAGATAATTCGAGTTATTAACTACTCAGGAGTACCATGCCGCTTCATTTTTAAAGAGAAGTCAACATTCAAGATTCAAGAATTTTGTGTATAAAAGGATTGTAGCACTACAACACTATAGAGTATTTGTACAAGAACAAAAAATATAAAGTTGAGGCGTTTTGTAGAACGACACTTCGTGTTGTTAGAAAAATATACTGGGTATAGTCTTCGTATGATTTAAAAATATTCGTTAGGATTATTGTCGTGGGAATTTGCCAAATTATGTTATAATATTATCGGAATATAGGGTAGAATTACTAGACAGAAGCTGTTTAGTGAAGCCTAAGTTCATCGAAGAGAAGATTCAAAGTGCGGCAAGGGATGTAAAGCAGCTCGAGATCTGGGAAGCTCTTTCTGTCGACGAAACGTTGCATGAGAACGTAAGATTGAGCTTTCTGATTTTTTTGAAAGTCTACGAGCGTCTTAGAACTGACGGGTATTTCACGATGAATGAGATGCTGTGCAAAGCAAAGAGGAAAGTGCTCCGCTTGGAGCACTGTTCTGAAGTTCTTACAACAGGTAGCCTGGTGGGACGCAAACGTGCAATCGACTAGACAACGAGATGTAAGAGATCCACCGAAAGAACATGTGCGAGCCAACGATTCTTGAGGGCTTCGGACTGAACATTAACATGATCATATAATGCCGTTTTTACGAAACCTCGTTGTTATGCCACTCTCGCTACTATGCTACTTTTGCTCGGCCCCAGAAGATGCCATATTAGCGAGATTCGTTTGTATCAGATTCAAGTTTCCATCCACTCTGTTTTCGACTCGACCAAACAATTTTTCACAAAATTTTCGATCAAGCCGCTGACGGAATGAGACACATAAATTCTATTCGCGTCAGGAGCTGAGAGAAACTGTCTCTCTGAAAAGTCAGATTCATCAAAAGTTAGTTAATTCAAGATCAATTTTCGTATACCTTCGAATGCGTATCACATGCACACTGACTCAGACACCGGTGTACTGAAAATGTGTTAAATATTGTTGTGTGCAAGCGCAATGTTGTACGCCAGGGCACTTCAAAGTGGAGAACTAGCTGTTGCCCACGCAGCAAGTGCTCCCTCTCCACGGAACCACCGGAACCAAAGGAATAGCTAGGCTGATACGTTTGGACAACGATGCCGTCGCAGAAGTTGACAGGGCGAAGTTGTATAAAACTTCGGACTGCCTAACGGGACTCCAGCTCCGGATTTTTCCTCGAGGTTGACTCTTGAAGCCTTTTCCATGATTGGATGTAGCCACGAGGCAGTGAAGGTTTGAGACAGAGGTTTTCCTTCGACAAGGTGGACCGACTTCATGGACTTACGAGCTCCACCTGCCCGCAGCATGCTTGTTTTGAGGCGCCAGTCAGCCGCCTTCGCCCTTTCTCCTGTCAGTAGAGGCAGTTCCGCCGGGTCACACAGGACCACGCGTGCAGGCCAGGAGCTGGACTTGGTTGTCAGAGGCTATATGGGACGCGTGCCATTGGAGCATTTTTGGAATTGGGAGCTTATCCCCAAAAAAGCCCCGGCTTTGACAATGTATCAGATGTCATATCAAGTCAGACAGAGATACAGACGCCGTGTAATTTTGAATTGAGAAAATCGATATTCACGTGATTGACAGCTGTCATGTACAGACAACAGGTATGCTCACTTTGCTGGAACCCATTGGTGCACGAACCAAGATGGCTGATACTCATAGGCTGGCTAGCGTGCAACCAAATCACGCTTAAATCACGTGACTACCCCCACTAGATTGCAAGAAAATTAATTTATTTCACAGTCGTTTTGGGCCCACGAGCTAGTTCGGTGGAATTCTCTAGAGTTACGTAAATAGCGAAGTCGATAAATAGAAGAAAACCGGTGGCTAGAAAGGACATTGGTGAAATTTACATATATCGAAGATTATTATTGATGATGAAAATTACCGAAAAAGAATTCCCTCGCTTTCTCCAAGTGTTCTATTAAGGATCGTTAATAGATAGCAAATTTGTAAGACGCTAACGAACGAGAATGAGTTTCTTACTGAGTGATATTTACTGTGTGAACCTGTCATACGGTATCGGGAGAGAGGTCGAAAATTACAGCTGGCGAATATCTGACCCTTTATCGGGTCAGCGTTCCAACAATAACCGTGTAATGCAATCCTTTCGAAACCCGAACTATTACGAGTTCGCAATTGTAGTCGTCAGTCATTTCGGCGCCCTCTGCTCCTGTATTGTCCCGGAGGGTCGAGTTCTGCATATCTTTCGAAAGCTCGTGATAAGTGCTCATCGCTAATGCATTTAGCATTATCAAGGACTCAAGGATTCAAGGGTTTATGGTTAAAAAGTTAATACTTTACAACACCACAGGATTACGGTATGACTAAAAATATGAAAAATACAATAGTATGAAAGCAATAGTAAATATCAAATGTAAGACTCCCGAATGTTATTCTTTGGCATATGTAAGTCCAATTTCGCTTTAAACGCCGCCAAGCAAGGAGAGTCCACCGCTTGTTGGGGCAGGGAATTCCAAAGAAATATAGCACGAACGGCGAAAAAATGGCGCAGACAATCAACACGGTAACTTGGAACGTTAAGGGAAAAGGTATGTCCGCGTGTCACGTTCCCCATCACACACATTGAGCAAGTATTTTAGTGGATTAACGTCGTGTGAACTTGCCCAATTATGTCCTTTAAACCAGACGTAGGGTGGAATTACTACGCATAAATATATCCAATTTTGTTACTGAAAAACCTTTTACTAGATGATTGTACAACATCTGATGGTAAGGAGATCCATAAAAAATAAACACACACCGAATAGAAGAAATGGAGGCAGTTCCGGTTAATACGTAGAATATTAAAGGCCAGTGCGTCAATACGTGTAGTACGGATTTACTGAAGTCAAAACTGATGCTTCAGAGAGTGCGTCTTTGAGTTTTTTTCATTTTATATTTATGTATTAGTTCCAATCGAACCAGTGTGCCAGGTAGTGTATGGTCTGTTGTATAGTCCGTTCGCTAGTTATTTAGCGCAGTGGTATACGCGTTGCAGAAATATCATGACGTTGTGTGACCATATCGAGCATGGTTGGCCGCTCACGTTAGAGGTAATGTGAAAAGCGTCGTCTGTTAGCTGAGAGGAGCATATACTGCTCTTGTCTGCTGAACGCAGATCACGCCGCAGCCATGCAACTGACGCTCATCGACCGAGTTTCGCCCATCGTTGCAATCGCCTTTCGAACATCAGTGGAACATCAAACAAATCATGCGATTGTGATGTGCATCGCTGATCGGCATCGACCGAAGAAGGCCAAAAACAATCATCGCCAACGGGATTGCCAGGATGAGAAAACATCTCATTTTTGAGCACGACCATCTTAGTAATCTCTCAAGGAAGATTGTTGCTAGACTTGCACGAAATTTGCCGAAAAGATGAATTGTAACTTACAACTCTTTCAGACCACGGGTTTGACTGCTTAGAGCTTGTGACTCGCACGAACTCCCCAAACAAAAGAATAATTTGCGGTTTTTCATTACAGCGTAAAATTTAGGTTGACACTTGTTACACATGGCCGTGGGCATCATTTCTTATAAAGGATCGTGAATATGATATAGAAGCAGTCTTTCAATGCGAATATGAAGCAAATGGAACGTGTAGGTGTGGCGAAAGTTAAGGAAAAACTAATTGAATAGCATGAAAATTGTCTCGAATAGATATTTTTACATTTTAATTGGGGATTATTTAAATAGAATTCTGTATTTGATACCGTTCTATGGAAAAAAAGTATAATTCTGATATGAAGATGGGGAACGATATTTTTCATTATTATTTTAACCAAAACTGTCATTCAAAATAAAATAAAAAACTAGTTCTCTAATGTGTTTGATGAAAATAATTTAAATGATTTTGATCCGATTCGGGATTTTCAACAACATTATCTAACCTAACGGGTGGTCTCATCGTTATGTAATATAAGGTCAGCTTTTCAGACAATGAAAATATGAGCCTAGTTTTCAAAATGATGCTCAATATCAAAACAAGCATATTCCTCTCAAAGTTGTGTTTATGATTATGTCACTCTGAGTTGTGATCTTCAGGAAATGGAGTTCAACTTGTAACTGAAATATATTACAAACATATAACAAAATTCATGAAATCACTCCTTCTCCTTGTCAATTATTTCATGAGTGTGGGAACCAAGGGTGTAAGAGAACTCAAAGGGTTTTCCAACTGCCAATACCTTGTATTTTCTCACATTGAAAGGAAGTTCATTTCTAACCGACCATTCCTGTAAGACTTCAGGTGGACCTCAATGTCTTACAGGAATGGTCGGTTAGAAATGAACTTCCTTTCAATGTGAGAAAATGCAAGGTATTGGTAGTTGGAAAACCCTTCGAGTTCTCTTACACCCTTGGTTCCCACACTCTTGAAATAACTGACAAGGAGAAGGTTTCGGGAGTGTGGGTGAGCAGCACGTTGGAACCGTCACACAACGTTAAGGCGGTCTACGAAAAGACGTCAAAAGTACTGTTTCTGCTGAAACGCGTGTTTGGGAGTTTCACGAAGCCGACTGTTCATCGAATAATTAATATCTACTTGAGGCCCACCATTTTTCTTGCGGTTCAGGCTTGGTCACCCTGGTTGAAGAAAGACATCAATCTCTTGCAGCGAATCTATCATCGGACCACGAAGCTCGTGTGCAGCTTAAATCACAAACAATACGAAAATCGTATTGCGAACCTCGACCTCTTCGTCTCTCCTTACCGACGTCTCAGAGGTGATCTGATCCTGATGTTTACCATATTGCATACCCCCAGCCATCCCCTCAATACACTATTCACACGACAACCACCAAGAACCAGCCGGAGTCATGAGTACACAGTACTAATTCCCGACTCGCGACTGAACTGTCGAAGATATTTTTATTCTGTACGTGTATGTTTCACTTGGAACTCCCTACCCTCGAATGTTGCACATGCACCCAACTTGGATATATTCAAATCCAGCTTAGACGAATTCCTGTCGACCCATCCGAACATTGAGACTATGTATTCCACAACCTAATAACTTTGAACTCACACATCAAATCATCTCGACCCCATGGACACACATGTGCCATTTCCCTTAGTTAAACAGTTTCTATCATTTGGATTTTTACCTGATTCCCGAACTGTTCAGTAAGCAAACAAATCCCGTTTTTACTGAGATATGTTATTTGTAAATTTCCATTTATTTCTGTGGTTTTTGTAAAGCTATATGCTTTTTAGACCATTAAAATTGAATTGAATTGAATTGAACTATAAAAATATTCCTCCAACATAATAACTGTATCAAATAACGAGTTTCGCGATTGTCATTCCATTAGACCTGTTTACAAGTGATCAACTCCTATGCAAATATCCACTTCAAGCGGTTCGTAAGTGCCATTATCATGTGGAGACAATAAATTTGGTTTCAGTGAGAAGTGAAAAAATGAAAACTATCTAACCGAAATAAATATCGAAGACAGTGTGCCATATCTTGAGTTAGCATACCCACGGATAAATAGGCCACATATTGGATAAGAGATGGCAAGCCAACCTTTCAAATTACTGCAAAAGATCAATTTCGAAAATGTGCGCATCAACTACCCTTAAACACCGCAGTGGGTTTTTGGTTGTTTGGTTTCATATGGAGATGGCTGTGAATCTAGCTACACAAATACATGAAACTATTGAAAGTTAGTTTCCAGAGTTTAATTAGGAATTTGAACGCCTGACATTGGTTGATCGACTTAAGGTAAGCGTTCAACACAATATAAACTACCACTTTCAATCATGCGTGTTTCCAATGCACCTAAACAAAACAACCTCTTCGCTATTGTTTACGGTTATCGACTGGAGACGTGATTCAGCAATACTCAAAACATTGGAAACCTACTCAACAAATGGATGCATGAATATTCGATGTAGTAAGGTACAATATGGAACCTCTACTACTCTTGTACAGTAGTGTACCGAATTAAAATACGCGTACGTCCAGAACAGTTCAGTTATTGAGCAATGTGCCCATATATGATCCGCCGATTTACATCCTCAGAATTCCAGCGATCGAATAAAAATCGGCGAATTGTTCTTTCAAATAGTATTTTATGGTGAACCCCAGAAGCGGCGGATCTAATTAGTACAAAGGTGCAGTCTACCTTATAATCATATTGCCAACACCAATACAAAACACATCAGTCTTCTGACGTTGCTTCGAGGAGATAGTTTGAAACTGTTAACTAGGCTCCGGTGATCCTTGAAACAATGGCTTAATAAAAAATAAAGATATGATAAGGAGAGGCTGTCGATCAGTTTGATAGAACAGAACTTTGGATTACCGTTCCACAAATTAGAGGTAATAAAACTGCTTAATTAATGGAAATGACAAATGTTGTTACGCTTGCATCCATACTATTAACCAAGGACATTTGGCGAGTTCTTATTTTTTTTCTGTTTCACTCCGAATAACAGATGGGTCCATTCATAAATATTTTAACTAATAATTCACTATCTCACTGTTTTTTGGATAATAATCTGATGTAGCAGCCAGATGACTGAGATCAGGCAGAAAGCCAGTGTGTAGTGTCACTGCAGGGGATTTGAGCAGGCCTTTGCCTCCAACTAATTTGCGTTACGCAGTCATTTGGACCTAATGATACATATACCTAAATTTAGATGCAATTAATGTTATCGTTGGCTTCCTTTGGTCGAAGCCGACTATGTACTTCATCGCATGTTATCTTGTATCTCAAGCTCCACACATTTTCGAATGACTAAACAGTCCGCATCGGAAGGAACAAGATCTCCCGCAATGCTTACTGTACTATGCAGTGCCCGGGCAATCCATTGATGTTGCTAGCTGACGGCGTGATCTGCGATTCGCAGCCGAATTGAGTATCTTCTCATTCACAGATCGCATGTTGCGAGAATCTTGAGCTGCCCTCGACAACATTGTGGAGTTTCCGTTGAAATTTCTCCGGTCTTCCGGCCAACACTAAATTCATGATTAGTGGTAAATAAAGCAATTAAATGTGAAACACCATAGGTTATTCTCGAAAAATTTCAACAAATCGTACTTGCATGTTTACATCCATATGGTTCTAAGGAGGATTCGAAGTTTTAAAAGTGCAGAAATGCCGGCCTGAAATGTATGCTTCCACTAAACGTTCATAGTAAAATGGGCCAACATAGTTTTATTCAACTTAAAAGATCGGGATGTTTGTTACGATATTAAAGTCACACACGAAGTAAGTAACACCAAGACCACTATGAGAGTTTAGTATTTGAGTAACATAGGCAACAACAACTAATACCAACGAGAATCTCCTCAAAATAT
The DNA here is from genome assembly GCA_013407085.1 of Atriophallophorus winterbourni. Taxonomy (NCBI): domain Eukaryota; kingdom Metazoa; phylum Platyhelminthes; class Trematoda; order Plagiorchiida; family Microphallidae; genus Atriophallophorus; species Atriophallophorus winterbourni. The sequence goes on along the minus strand of JACCGJ010011377.1, from coordinate 9,442 downwards.
ATTCGACAAATTGTTTGCAAAATTTTCACGGATGCTGCTGCGGTAATATCCTGAACCATCCGTGCGATACAAGAACCAGAGATGTATGCTCTTGTTGTCACGAAAATACCGTGGTTAGACAATTAACAAATTTAAAGTTGCTTTCTAAAGCTGGTCTATGGAGCGTTTTCTCCTTAATACGAGAGCACTGCCTACGCTGGCGTTGAGCAATATTGATAAACATATAGAATAATATTGTGGAACTCTAAAGTGCAGTCGAAATGAGTGCTAATAAAACGCTTCCGAAAGGAATGCAAAACACCACCCTGTGTGACAATAGCAGGAAGCGCTAAAAACCACGACGATGACAATCACGAAACACTTAATATATGGGGTTTCGTGATGAATATACAAGAACGGGTTTCAAGGATCTCACGGCCTTGGCGGTTTTGAGGATTAGCTCCCACGTCCAAAAATTCTCTAATGGCCCACGTCTCATATTGCTTCTGACAAAAACGTTTAGCTGCTGGCCTGCACGCATGACCGTGTGTGACCAGGCGGAACTGTTTATAAGGACAAGAAAAATGGCGAACGCGGACGACTGGCTCCTGGAAACGAGCGTTATTTTGGCAAGTGAACCTTGTAAGTCCGTTTTAGGGGAAATGGACATCTCATCTCAAACCTCCACTGTATTCTGGCTACAGCCACACATGAAAAAGGCTTCAGGATTCAACCTCGAGGAAATCTTCTCATCCGTAAGCCAGTTTGGCGGTCCGAAGTTGTATTCAACTTCGTCCTGTTAACTCCTGCTACGGCATCGTTGTCAAAACAGTTGCGTTGGATGAGCAACGGTCAGCATCCTTGCGATTCAAACGTCAGCCTATTTTGAAGCGTTTATTTCAGAAGCCTTTGAATTTCGCGTCAAACGAGGGTGTGTTGCTGCTCCCACTCTGTGCGAGAATTTATTTTCTCTGCTTCTGAATCATGTATTTCGGACGAAAACAAAAGACGTTTTCCTACGCACGCGAAGTGATGGCAAGCGTTTTAACCTGAAACGGTTGAGAGCACAAACCAAGGCACGGGATGTGGTGATGCGTAACCTGGTGTTTATTGCGTGTATTGCTCAATCTTGAGTGTACACTCTCTCGCTAAAAAACTGTTCTAGTCCGCATGCAAAGATTTGTTCTGACAATCAGCATGCGCAAGACGAACGTCTAGGGTCCAGGGATTGTATCGCCTCCGATTGTCACTGTTGAAAACTGTTAGCTTGAACCAGTACGTAATTTCATCCAAAGTTCATCCATTGAGGACAGCCTTTTGCTAGACACGAAGAGTGGTAAGCGATTTGACAAAGCAGTTGGCATTTTGTCCCGTTAAACTCTCGTGTTTTGCGCATCCGTAAGTTGAATGTAGAGACAAGAATGATTGGATACAAGGCGTGCAAAATAAATGCTTTACTGTACGGCAGTGAAACATGGACCATCCACGCAAGACGCACGATAATTATTTTTTATTTACGAAGCATCTGTCGTAGGTTGAACATATCATGGATGAACAAAGCGACTAATGCTGAAGAGCTCTCAAAAGCTGGTCTACCGAGGATTTTCAACCTACTACGAGAGCGACGCCTAATATATACCAAACATTGTTGACCACCACATGTTATCTACGCTAGACTATAATGAGAAATTGAATAGCACGCATGGCAAACATTCAATTTCTTTGGGAACCAATATATTATAATTGTATGCCGGATACGAACAATGGCCACGTATATCGATTGGTGTAATACGTCTGGTTTTTGCTGGTACGATTCTAGTAATTATTGAGCATTTCAATGAATCCCACAGTTGTACGCAAAACTGCAGCTGACATGCGGACAGAATAGGTGAGTTAGACTCTCTTCCAATTGAGATTTGCCTACGTTGAACCTGTGTAAATGTATCCGCGTTATTGCTGCGTCACATCGATATTACTTAGGCTTCCCATCATTATTGAGTTGTAAATGTTGTTTACCCCGGCATATATTTGGTAGAGTGTTGCAAATTACGTGACATATATGATCAGCCATCTCATTTCTGATTAGTAAAATGACACAGAGTAGACTTAAGATGGCGCGCTGGACTAACACATATCGAAATGGTTCATTATTGAGGCTTTTTAAGCAAAATGAATCTCTCTGCAATATTGAGGACTATCTCATATATCTGTCATAATCCACTTTTCCGATTGTTATATGATCCAATACAAATACATTTATCGGATAAAATGAAGCGAGATCTCACGTCATTTGGCATAGATAGAGATATTGAGCGCTAGGCCAGTAGCTATTCTGTTTTTCTATATAAGAACAGGTTACCCTAAGGATTAACGTGTTTTCGCTTGTTTTCTCTTACTCAGCATTTTGAGTAAATGGTGAACGATACGAAACGGCAGCAAAATATGGGAGAATGTTTTCGACCAATCGTGGTTCATATACATAAAAAGTGAGTTTGTTGTCAATCATTTGGTGCGTACTTGTTTGGTAACGTTTCGCTTCTGGCAGAATTTAAATCAAAACAAATGTGCCAGTCAGTACAATGGTCAAGTTCAATTTGTATTCACCTGACTAATCTTTAGCTAGCTAACAACTGCACAGGCCATGATGGGAACTGATCATGATAAGATAGACGGGCAGGTTGTGTAATTTCTTAATTATTTTTAATGTGCCCATCTGTAATTAACATCCGCTGACCGATCAGCTCGACTGTGTAATTTTTGATTGCATTGTTAGTGTTTATACCCCACAGAACCGGACGCCAGATTGTGGAGATATCAACCCCATTTGCTTTGATTACCAGCCTTTCTTAATACAAACGTCACATCGTGAGGTAGTTCCATGTATGGCTTCCTCACTTCCACTTTCCCAAGATCAACGGTATGACCGGTTTCAAAAACGTGTTCAGCAATAACTGAGTTTATGATCACGGATTGATATTCACTGGAATTTCTTGGCTCGGGGTTTTCGTATTCGTTTATCTTATTATTGCGTTCTCTGAATATTCTCCAGAGAAACCTGAGAGACATTGGCGCAATCAGCTTATAAGTAAACCGTTCTAACATTTTTTCTAATAAACCAACCCAATGATTTAGACGCTATCATTATTTGTAAACTTGAATACGTTTCGTAAGCGAACATCAACACGTTGCAATACCCGAAAATCAGAAATTTCCAACAACAATAATTTTAAAATGCGTTTATTTAGAAAATAATGATTTATCACAAACTTCATTTTACGCGAAACGATAGATGGATGTTCATAGTAGTTCAGAATATGTATATTCAGAAGTCCACTATCCATCCTCTCGTTTTAATTCAGCCTCCTTCAAAAAACAATGCCCACGCGGCGGCAGCTCTGTCGCAATGAGACTACAAATCCTGTCACCCCGGAAACGAAAGATCGAGATCGTCAAAATTTTAAACGGATACTCACCATGATTGCGGCTTGTATTCTCTCCGCATCAGTACAAAATAAAAATTGTTCTCTGGGAATGAGTCGTCAATAAACAGCGTTCTTACAGCCAATTTGGTATTCTTGTATTTTCACTAAATACAACGGATCCGGCTGAAATGAGGAAAACAAATAAAGTTGCATTCGGTACTGCATTGAATTCGAAATGAATAATATAGCAGTACAAACCAACATTAGCAATTGAAAATGTTGCGATAACGGGTGCGAATGACATGAGTGATTAGACTCACCGTGCACCGTCAACAATGTGCTACACAGAAGCAGCGTCCAAGCAATGGTTGCATATGTCATCATGTCAGTAGTTTGATACATGCGATTTTCGTCAAAATATAAATCAGACTGCTTTAATATGTGAAACTGTTCTCTCTCAACCAACCGGAATTCGTTCATTGATTTTGCAAGTTTGATATGCAGTTCAATTTGCGCATTCAACTCACCAATGAATGAACATTCACACAAAAAATGTATTCTACGGATGACAGGAAACAAAGTCCGCAGCAATCGACGTAATCCAGAGCAACATATCACGTTTCTGTTGTCACAAGGCAAAACAAGACATCTCGCTATCTTTCGGGAATTCGGTTTTGTAACAGGAGTTCACTAAAATGAATTCCAGGAAATAAAATACTCTCATTTGATCAGCTGATGATTCATATCGATTCGATTTTGTCTTCGCAAAGTTTCGTTGATGTTGATCGCATTTAGAGTTTAAAGCAGTTAATATTTTCGCGAAATGGCTTGATCACACACACACACACACCTATCTAAGGTTGGCAAACGCTGCCATGTAACCTATCTGCCATTGTTAACCTTTTCGATCTAGTTCGTCACTCAATTTTGGGACAACCGGTACGTTTCAAGCCCTCAACAGGCTGGGCTCGTTTGTCCGACAGTGACGAAATACATAACGTGAAATGTCGGTTGACGTGTTCATGAATATATTGTCGCACGAACCTTTCTCATGCGTATTAATAATTACAACAGTGCCTCAACGGATCATCGGAATAGCAAGAAATACAGAACTCGATCTTGAGAACCTAATTCCAGTTTTCTGTATTTGTACCTACGTAATCAATGAATTGATTTTTATATATAATCTTATATATAGTTTATCTTATGTAGTTTATCTTTTGCGAACTCTTTCTGTCATCAGCGAAAAAGCACTTGCCACTGTAATATGTTTGATTATATACATATAAATTTCAGGATGCAGAAATCTTCTGCATTGGAGGTCTAGATAATCGGGTCAATGATACATGTATAAATGTGTTACCTACGCTTTGGCAAGGATAATTCAAGTGATTCCTGTCATTTGCCCAGCGTTGCTTTAGCGATAGAGATGTTGATTCAGTGAGACTAATGCACATTACTGTTAGATCTTCCATTTTTGACTCCTGTTGAATTTTCTCATTCACTCTCTTTTGTCTTAGCCTATACATATATTTCGATAATTTAACACATCCATTTGCTTTATTACTTGCTGGCTTTCCTATAAAATATAAGGTTTACGTGGTTTGGGAATGTGTATATACATGTTTCCCGGCTGACTCGACGTGACCTAAAACGACCTGACGTAATACACTTCGCTCTTTTTACACCACTCCCATTTTTCGAGACTATTCAGACGCCCTCGCATAAATTGCAGACGTCTTCAAAGTTGATATTGTATATTGATCACTGAAAATAATCTAACCGATGACGGCAAAAAATCTGAAACCAGCAGTGGTGTATAAATGCAGAGGAAGTGAGCAACACATTACCTAAGTAAAACTGTGAAGTTAAAACGAATTTGTCAACGCAATGAATCTGCACACACGAATACACTATTTGAACTCATCTCGCACGGAGAATATTAGTGTTTACCATCTGAGCGTGATATGTACGAACGTTAGCGATTCCCAAGAAAGCCTGTTTGATAGCAAACAGGAACACGACCTCGATAAATGGTCTCAACTTTGCCACTCAATGCAAATTTAACATGTATTTGCAGACGAAGTGACTCGGCTTTCTCGCAACTCAACTTCAGCTCATATTGGTCAACCTCGCTTGCTGAAGGTCACACTGAAATGCGAGGCTGATATCAAGAACGAACTGCTGAATGCGTACCACTCAAGACAGATCCTAGCTCAAACCGCCGCATATATCTCGATGTAGAGCGCGATGTCAAGCAATGGCGCTACATTGCGTGTTCTCTAGATATTTCCAATGCCGTTGTTGCGGACACTTTTCGAGTTCCTTTTTCGCCAAAATATAAATGGGATGGACCGAAACCCTTAAAGATTACGTTCTTGAACAGCGCTATGGCCAAACTTGTAAGGTCAGAATGGAAAAAAGGAAAACGAAAATTACACAATGATGTTAGACTTCACCAATCCAAACCCAAAGTCATAAGTCAAACACTGCCCCGTCTGGAGGCAGCGGATAACAGCGTTTCCATCCAAATCTATACATTAAAAAATCTAATTTGCATGCATTCCCATCACACACACCCCACGGCCGGTTTCGTGCAATTCATACTCAACAGTACAGCACGGTAGGGGCGAAGGCGGATGACTGGCGCCTCAAAACCAGTTTTCTCCGGGCAGGTGGAGCACGTCAGCCTGGGATGGCAGTCCATCTAAGTGAAGGAAAACCCTGATTCCAAACCTTCGCTGCCTCGCGGGAAGACTTTTGAGTCAAAGGCTCCGGGTGTGGTCCCCTAAGCTAACCCACTACTTCGGCCTTGGCAACCGGGTAGTATGTCGCCTTCAACAAGAACCACGAAACCTACTTCAACCACTACTTGCTGTCCAAACTATCTTCGCTACATTACATCACATGCCGATCCTTATATCCCACGCCCCTCATTACACACAAGCAATGCCATGCTTCCATTCCCGTTTATCAGTGACCCTCCTTCTTTTCTTTATTCCGAAAAAAGACAAAAAAGATCAAAATGGCATGTGTAAACAGACAACCCCCCTTTTTCATCATGTACGCTCTTTATGGTTTACTTGTTGGCACATCGTCTGTAAAGACTTGTGTAATAATATTAATGATAATAATATTAATAATAAAGTATGATCACGATCCGCATGCGCTTGTAACAGTGGAATAACGGTTAACATTTTTCGATTGTATGTCACCGATGGGTAAGTTTGGAAGTATCAACCTGTTCAATCACATGTGTCCAAACACATGTTTAATGGGGTTAATCCCATAACCATGAACCAAACTATTCATTTGCATGCATTTCCATCACAAACACCCTACGACTGGTTTCGTGATGTTTGGAGTCAACAGGTAGAGACAATAAGATCACAATCCGCATGCGCTTGTAACAGTCTAAAAATGGTAAACATGTTGCGATTGTATGTCACTGTTGGGTAAGGTTGGTACGACCAACCTGTTCAATCACATGAGCCCACACCCGTGTAGACTGTTTGAACCCATGACCATGAAAAGTAAACCTCATCTGCATGCATTTCCATCACACACACACCCAACGACCGGTTTCCTGATGTTTGCACTCATCATTTCGAAATTTATGCTGTAGTCATATGTTAGAAAAACATTCAACGAAAACAGAACAAATTACACACAAAAAGATCAAATGTGTTTTGTTTGAGTCTTTTAGAAAGTTTTTTTAAGAAATCGCCCCGAAGTGAATAGGAATTCTAACCGAGGATAATATTTGCAATTCGCCCGCAAAATCACAATGTCAAGCATTGGCGCTACATTGCGTGTTCTCTTGATATTTCTAATGCCGTTGTTGTGGACACTTTACGAGTTCTTTTGTCGCCAAAATGTAAAGGGGATGGAAGATGTACTTTTGTCGACATACTTGCTACGGAACGTGAAAATACATCTCGTGTATTTGTTGATGTGACCTGGTCGGAGCGGGCAAAATCGCCACCGGGAGGTAAGCATAGAGAAAACAAACGATGGTAATAAGCGCACACTTATTCTCTTAAATAACCCAGAAGATGCCACCGGCTCAGATACAAAGTGTAAATCCAACCACGACCTACAACAGTGGAGATTTATTAGTAATGCTATCCAAACCACCAATGTAGCGGTTATCGATACGTTCCGGATCCCGAAGTCATCGAATTACGAAGGTAATGGTCCACGACCCCTACAACTGACACGTTTGACCACCACTATGGTGAACACCGTGCGTAACAATTGGAACCAGTATCGATACAAAGTTCCACGAGAGATCAAAATTATCAGTAAATACCTGAAAACCGACTCTATCGTGGAAGTTGCCAGACCTGTCGGTACTGAGCACAGTGATGCCGGGAATCCTGCTCCATAAAACGGATGTCGACCGACTCTATCGGAGTCGGTGATGTAATTTACCCACCATCTTTGACACGTACTCAAATTACCTGCGCAAGTGAACCGTCTTTGCTGTCAACATCGATTGTCAAATTTTTGTATACGAATGCACAATGTTTGACAAACAAACTACAGGAATTGACTGAACTGACTACCACACACTCATCAGACGTGATTGCTGTAACTGAGATATGGTTTCATCAAACTTAAACAGACAATGAAGTTGCCATTGAGGTTATGTCTCTACTTCGTCGCAATCGCCTGAGTCTAGGAGGCGGTGTTGCTCTTTACCACATTCGGAGATGCTCTGCCAAGAGATCACTGATGACGATTTACAACTGCAAGACACATTATGGTGTTCGTTGAATGTAACAGCAGGGAAAAATGCATAGTGGGTGTGATTTACCGTTCGCCCTCAGCCGACAAAGCCAACAATTCTGCATTACTTGTAAATATACGCTTAGCGGCTACCAGATACCGCGGCAGGCTTCTACTGATCAGAGACTTCAATCTGCCGAAATTTAAGGGAAATTAAGTTCTTCCAGAAAATTCCTTAAAAGCTTTATTTCAACAGTTGCTAGAAGAAATTCCACTCTTGATCGTCCTAAAAGCGTGCTTTAGAAGCAGAGCAAAGAAAATTCGAAACAGCGTGGAACAAGAACACACACTCGTTTGACGCTTCAGCAAATTTTAAAGGTTTCTGTAATGAAACAGTTAAAATGGACTAAGCCCTTCATGACTGAGTCGAACGAAATAACGAGTTTGAACAGTCTTGGAGTGCATCCTATGAAATCAATCATTTTTAAATACACTCCCTGCTTAGTTAGTCAAATGTATTTGTTAAATACATAAAAACAGCGAATAACGCCATACGCTGTTTGCGACACTTTTCTGAAAGTTGTATCAGGGAGAAGATCATGTCAACGGTTGATCTTCCCTTGCGGAAGCCACATTGAGATTTTGAGTAAATTCAATCACCTAAAACTTGTAGACGGATCTGTAAGACTTCAGCAAAATATTTGCCTACAACATTCAGAAGGTAGATTTCTCTGTAATTGTTGCTGTCGCCTCTGTCACCCTTAAGCTTGAATAGCGTGATGATCTTTGTGTCTCACATCTCTTATGGGACAACCCCTCCTGCCAGCACTGAAGAATCAAATGGTAAAGAGGCTGTAATAATGCTGCTCTACCGCATTTGATGAGCTCAGGTGGAATTCCGTCGTTACCAGGGGCCTTCCCATTCGCTAAGCGGTCGATTTCCCTATTGAGCTCATCAAGAGTTGGAAGGGTATCTAGATATTTAATGGTCGGCAACCGCTCGACATTTTCAAGTGAATGCGGTAGAACCTGTAGCAACCTGTAATTTCACTTTTTTCTAATTGTATTTTCGTTTCACTCGATGCTTGCTTTAATCAACAATTTGTACATACTTATCTTTGTATCATTTTCACTCATCAACTTAGAAGTTATCGTTTTGTTCTGATACTCGATATTGCCATATCGATCTATCGATTTCTTCTTGTCCTATTCACTCATAGACTATTGATCTTCTGTTTCGTTAAACGAGTTGTCGTTACTCATCCTTTGTATCGCATTCTGTAAATAATCATTAATTAACAATATACTTT
>JACCGJ010011375.1:0-28863 GCA_013407085.1 Atriophallophorus winterbourni | reverse complement strand
GGGTAAGCACTCGTGGCGCTTATGGATGACCAACATGAGGTGATGCTAACATCCCCGTACCTAATAACGGAAAAAACAGAAGTCGGTTGTGATGGTGATGTGAGCATAACTTTACTTCAGCATCTTGGTTTATTTCACGTTTAAATTAAACTCACACATGTATCCATACATATAAATATCTGCATTGAAATGTAACACTCTATAATCATTCACAATATATATTCGTTCAGTTGACGTTCAAATTTGAAATTATCACATAATTACTTCACCAGATAAAATAACGACCATAATGAAACTGATACCATATTAGACATCATTATCAAATAACATTTTGTCTGTAAACTTTACTCAAAAAAGTCGTGAAGACTCACTTGAAGTTTGCCAGCACCGAGCATCGCGCAAGTCACTTGTAACCAATCTGAACACCAGTTGAGTTAACTATGTTTGCGAATCACCAATCCTTCTCAAATATAATGCGTTAACCAATGGCGATCATGAAAAATGGTGGTTAAAACATGTAATAGTGCATCCATATTATATGTCTATTTATTCTGTATTCGGCAATTTTACAGGAGCAGTGAAGCAATTTTATCATAATTTTGTTGATTTACGATAAAAGTTAGAAAGTATTTTAAAGAGTTCAATTGAAATCCCAATACTGCACTACTTGTCATTATTACTTTTATTACATTATGTATTCATTTCAGGCTACTAACAAGTAGTATATTGATGTATTTAAAATTGTAATTGACGATGTAATAGGGCCTGTTTTTTCCACAAACCGCAAATCAACATAACTCGTGTGACTCATATACTTTTTAGGCTAAAAATCATATTTGTTAGGAAATATGTTTGAACAATAAACAGCTCTGCTGGTTTTTGTTGCAGCCATTCGGGATACTGCTGTGAGGTCGCTTTTTTGCTCTGACAGTTCTGGACATATCTTCGTTGCATATTTTATGTTGCTTAAAACGTTTTTGGCACCAGTTCACTGAAAACTATCAGCACATACGTTATACGCACGTTTAAAAAACTTATCCAATATAGATTTCTGCCTAAAATTTCCCAACTTCATGTCAAATTTAGAAATATATTCACTCATTCTAATAACCACACAAATGGAAACATGATAGCATGATTCATTTAATATTAAAATATCTTCTGTGTGATAGTACAGCTATTCGCTTTAATCAACATAATTCTTGCATTTCGGATAAAATGCCTTGAATTTCCAGCTCAAACTTTTAATACCCCGTAATCATTTATTTATGGTTAGAAATCCCAACACGCCAAAGGATAACTGTATTGAAGTACATGTTAGAAATGATAGTATATAACAAATAGAGGATATCAAATATAGGGCTAACGAATGTTGCTTGTTTGTATACGTTTGTTCATTCTTGCTTTAAACATCGCCATGCTAGGCAAGTTCACCAGAAGTGAGGTAGTGTATTCCAAAATGATATATCAGTTACTGATAGAAAATGGCACCCACATCCAATCGGTGAATTTAGTATTTAATCGGATAGGGTATGTCTGCGTGCCACTTACTCTTCAGAGTCTTAGTCGATGTCTTTCGCTAGACACAATTTCACTAATGCTAATAATATCTCGTCGTTTCCTGCTTTGGACAAAGTTGCATAAACCCAGCGATCCCAATCTTCCGGTTTAGGGAACATCTCGAAGAGACTATCCAATTTGATCGTATTGAGATAAAATTTATCGAAGAGGTGAGAGATAAAAATTCTAACCTGATAAACATTCGAATTAAATTTTACACATGGAAACTTCACATTCGGTTCTGAATAATATGAATGTAAAAATATATTTGATATGGTTCCAATGCTCAAATGTATACAAAATGAGATTTGAACTCCTACAAAACCTCGATGTCAACACGTAAATGTACTTCCGTTCAATATAAGCTCAAATACGCATTCATTTATTTTTAGGCAGAGGTCACTCACAAACTCACAGTGTGTTTTGTTTTAAATGATGCACTGAAGAATTTTGTTAAACTGGCAACAAATTTCAGCTAATCAGTGGTTTCTCTCGTAAACCTTTCAATAGATTTTTGAATGCGAGAAATAGCATATCCGATTGAGCAGTTGATCACGTGTTTGCACAGACATTCTTTTGTTCGATCTCGATTATAATCGAATAAACGTTGCTTGTGCAAATATTCATTTCCGTTTTTTGCTTCTGCAACTATTTCACTCAAATACGTGACATTGGAATCAAGCTAAACAAATAGTTTCCTTAATAAAATGGTCAAATAAATTCAATGGTCACATTTATTGCGATCAATATGTGCCATATTTAAATATAGTTAATGCTCTTCCGAACATATATGTGTATATACTATTGCCATAAGGAAATCGAAAGTCGTGTCATTTAAACGAAAGCGTTTCAGATAACGAAACAACCAGACTCAACAGGTACACAACCCTCCAGTGCTGTGCAGTACTCTACTAAATGGTGACAGTCACGCCGATAAGGGAATTTACGTTCAGCAAATGAAAGCAATATCTGCTCCTCCCTGAGTTGCAGAATAGGTTTTGTACTGCAACTCCATCGTGTGATGAAGAACAAGTTATTCAAACTCGTAAGATTTTTGTGTCTCTTCCGCGAACGTATTTGTACCACAATTGTGGTTAGCTAAGTGGTCGAATTTCTGACTTCAAATCTAGATCGTTGAAGGACAATTGTTCTTCATACTGTAACGATTACACAGAGCGTTTACCACATTTATCGTCAGATGTTAGTGAACAGGTTAGTCGCACCAGCCCTCTTAAACTGTTTCTTCTAAGTAAACATCTTGTTTATCTTTTCTCTGGTCACATAAGTTACGCGCATCGTGATTGCACGCTCCCTAACTGATGCGTGTCAACAGACGAAAAATGGTCGTGGGGTGTTTTTGGAACGAGTGCAGGCAAATGACCTTATTGTTCATTTACAAATATTCATGTTTTAAATATTATTCACAACTTGAGTTGGGGTATTATAAATTAGATGCGTTTCGCTTTAGGACGCCCATTCCAGTTTCGAAACATTCATTCGAAATTTAACCATGTATTTTTTGCATGGCGTATTCAAATGGACTATGAGGTATATTAGATGAGTATGTTATTTCTTTTTCACGAACGAAAAGTTACAATGCTACGGTGCTAATTGTACCCGTATATACTTGAATCCTATATTTATTCTTCTCAGTTCCACATGATGAGATCATTTTTATCGCAAATGCGACCGCGTGTAGGAGACAAGAAGTCTTTCAGCATATAAGTATTCGGAAAACGAATAATTCAATCGAAAATTGTCTAATTTCGTTTCACTGCCATACGTGCTAGTGGCATAAGCAACGGTAGAAGGTAAACTATTCGAATTATAGCGATCACGGTCAGGATAAAGATACCTTCTACAGATTGTAGTGCTTCGGTTTGTCTTACTTGATTGCGCAAGTTAGAAATTTCCTTTTCTGCCGAATACGAGAAAATTAAGGAAACCTCTTGACAATTTTGGATAGAAATTCATAAAATATCGAGAATCTTTCTTAAACGTGAACTTGAGGCTTTTGTCATTAGGAGTTGTGATATAATTAAATTCACATGCAAATATTTACACAATGGTCTATTTCAACCTGTCAATTGATATAACTATGTTGCACGTAATAGCGTTATAACCCACAGAGTTTTACACGGCCAGTCTTAGGATTAAATATATTTATCATAACATTCAGAGCAACATTTAGTGCATGATTGCCTAGTTCTGATTGTCCGGTATCCGCTTGATTCCATATAGTAGCCTACATCTTTCATAAATCATCATAAATTCGGATATGATGTTGTTGTCACAAGCGCATGACTTTCCATATTCCACAGCTTTCCGAATGAATAAAATGTCTGAATCGGGAGGAACAATCGCTCCCACATTGCTCGCATCGGTAGGCATTACTCGGTCGTTTGGCGTATGTTACAACCGGCGATCTGCATTCACGAACCAGGAGCTGTATCTACTCCCCTACTGATCACAGACAACGCATTACACATGGTCTTTGAAAAAAACGGTCAGAAACAAGTTCTTTCCAACTCGTATGTTGGATGGCAAAATCTTTTAGATCACTTTCGCCAAAGAATTTGTACCAAAGGTCAAATTTTCGATTTTGATAGTCAATGGAGGAGATATTTTGAAATACGACCATTTTCCATTTCTGTTCAACAGACCAAGCAAACGTTGGCGGCGCTGTCGTTGTAGAGTGGAAATGCTGTGTACACCAGCTTTAGAAAGAACTTCAACATTAGTTGTTTTTGTCCATCCATGAAATGGTCAAGCTACGACTTTGCATCAGTCAGCTTCCGTTCCTGTCTTGCATTAATGGTCTAGGTTTTCCAGCGGTAGAGAAAAGGATCTAGTACGCACGATAGTTTAATCGGGACAAAATGACAGCTGCTCCGCCAAACCATTTATAATCTCAGTGTCTAGCGAGAGGTTATCCGCAATGGTTGAACCAAGGTATGTGAAAAGGTGTACTGATTCAAGCTGACAGTTTCCAACAGTGATGATTGGAGGTGCTAAAATTCCATTACCTAGGATTTTGATCTTTTTCATGCCGATCGTTAGCCCGAACTCTCTGCATGATTAAATCGGATATGCGCAACAATATGTTTACCACGCGGTAGGAAGATTTAGTACCATTGTTGTATAATCGGATACTATTGTTCGAATCTCCATTGTAACGTTAACTCACGGAACAACATTGATTTCTAGTACGAGCTATATAAAACACATTTTTAAGATAGTTTTATCACAGAGGACAGCAACCAGGATGATCACCTTTCGAGCAACGACCTTGATAATGAGTCGCAAAACGTTCACAGGGATAGACTGTACTTGGTAGATGGGTTTAAGTTGCACAAGTCATACACATGTGTGGACAACCGATAGACATTAATGTTCTAATGTAGATTCGCACTGTTTACTCATTTTGAAAGCTACGGAGCATGACACCATCATGCGCTTGTGATGTACCTACCATGTCGACATCGACTGAATGAAGCCAAAAACAGGTGTAGAAAGATTCGCCAAATATCCTTTACATTTCAACTTATTAACCAACTTCCGATTCGTATAGCTAACAAGAAACAAACATAAACTTTTCCGAATTTTATTTGGAAACCTTTTCCATTTTTTTCACCAGATACATTAAAACTCCTCCAGGTGGCACGGCAAAATTCAAAGAATCTGAAACTCGGATTCGCTTTCTCACATCTTCATGGAACACGCCAACGAGATAGTATAAATTCTGATTTCGACGATCATTCTTCGCGTACAACTCATGCATGTTAATCTGCTCAGTATGCTCCACTTTGTCTGTATTCCACAATAGGAGTGCATATTCATCAAGATGTCCAGTCAGTCTGCGTGACCAAAACTGAAAATAGTGACATGAAACGTTATTGAAGATTATTGAAGAATGTTTACTAAAAATATCCAAATAAAAGACTCGTTGATGTAACGCAATGTTCGAAATCTTAGTGGGTATTGTAGCTTTGTTCTTAACCCTTAGCATTACTATTGATTTCAACAACATTTCTGCATTTGAATGCTATATTGTGTTATTTTGCGGATGAAATTCGCCAAGCATTTACAGGAGATCATAACACCCGCGGTCTTTAGGATGTGGAATGAATGGTGTTTGGAGTATGAGCATATTTCCAGCAAACAGATTATTAATCGATAATGAATAACGGAACATTTATTCGACCGATGATATGATCATAGAAAAAATGTTTACGAAGCTGTAAGATGTTTACAAAAAAACAAATTCCCAGTATTCATGAAAAATCGACCTGGCAGGAACAGAAAGTCAACACTTGTTTGAGCAAACACAACCAAAGGGTTAATCATATAAACATTTTTCCTTTTGACTTGTGAAAATGTTTGGAATTAGTATGGTTTGTGGCCATGGCGGTAAACCGATACAATTTAAAAAATATCTGGAAACGTTATTGCTAACCACGATTGATAGCAAAGCTGTTTACTACATCCTCTTATTGTTAAAAATAATTATTTGCATACAATCCCTTGGCACATCGCAAAACCAGGTTCGTTCTGTTTCTAAGTATCAGGTAAGGAGAGTGCGATCACCATGTGTATGACTTGATGAAAGTAACAAATGCAAGTTTAACTTGGGATAGGACAGTCCAGGTTCCAAATTATATGTGAATGAATCTTTATAATAAATTGCATAATCTTGAACTCCACCATATTTGGATGTTAAATGAGTAGGAACAAAAGTTTAGAAGTTATCCTGAGTACGTTAGCACCTGATCACTAACAATCAATCATTCCATACACTGAGCAAGGGCTACTGTTACAAGACATAACCGTTACAATACCCGTATATTGAAATAAAAATGAAAGATAAACGACAAATGACGATTAACTTACCTTCACCGCATGATGGCTAAGGATGGTCATCGGCACCACTCCGTCAATATCTTGATTGATCCGAATACATCGTTTATTGCTCAACAAATCGATTTCTGCTTGGTTCAGTTGATCCAGCTCACCGGTTAACATTATTGGCGAGGCAAGCATGCTTCGCATCACTAATTCCATTCTGAAGCGTTGTAGTTGGTTGGTGTTCGTCATTATTTCAATTGGTCCGAGATCAAACCAGAAACCTTTGCCACCGTTTGGCCTAAGCAATTTGGCTTGGTTTTTCCTGTCACCTAACACTTCGAATGAGAACAAATGTTTAAATGTTGATTGTAACCGCCAGGAATCACAACCTTGCAACGAATCTTCCGGAACAACATCGCTCAAACCTATATTCTTTAAAACCTGTTTTTCGCTCACATCACAGGCGATCTGTATCTTTAAGCCAAGCTGATCCATCAAATTTCGCATTCGCGAGAATCCATCAATTCGTTCGAGATCGTTTGTGAAACAACCGGAAATCTTGACCAGATCCAACTTCCATGCTTTCATGACATTCACTTCCGCATTGAATTGCGCTATGTTGTAACACATGTTGTCGAAACGCACACCAAGTTTGAACCCACGTTGATGAAGATAGTCACTAAGATCCGCCATTCCCTAAAAATTGTATTGGGATAAATTTTGGAGTATTGAATTTGTGAATGGAGCTTAGCTGATGATATCATCCGGCGTGATTACGAATCAACTTTAAAAAACACTATCAACTTTGCGAACTTTCGCAAAATGTTCATTTGCATGCATTTCCACAAACCCCAAGATTGAAGTTGCGCTGTTTGCACTCATGAGGTAGTGACAGTAATATCATGATCCGCATTCGCTTGAAACAGTGGCGTAATGATAAACAAGTAGATGTTCTATATAACGGTTAGATAAACGGGGCATCATCAGAATTGATAGGTCAATCACCAAATACCGACACTGTAGTGAGGTGCACTATTTTTCAATTCTATCCTTGAAGTGCTGCTTTGATGCAGAACGGAAATCTCATTGTTATACGTGGCAAAATTAAGAGAATCTGAGTGAGGCATTGTATTAGCAGAATGTGAAAATGAATATGAAACATTCCGCGTAAAGTTCAGGATTATTTGCGTACACTTGTTTTGTGTGATTCTTAGCCAAAGCTAATGTGTGATTTTAACGAAAATATGCGCTCCAAAACTGTGAAATCAATTTCCGGTAGTCATATTCAACGCCACGTAATGATTTCCATCTGAAACTTTGTTTAGACGTCCATTGTAGGGAGCAGTTAGGAATTAAAAGTATCTCGTACAGTGTTTTAAAAAATATCGATGTTTCAAAACTTTCTAGAGAAACACATTTTAAGATTGGGTTTGGTATATTCGAACGCATCATAAAGGATGATAGCATGAGCAATTTCGCAAAACGTAGACGTAAGGAAAAGATAAGCGAATTGTGAATATTGAAGTCCGGATTTGACAGAATTAATATAAATAACACGGTTTGAACACACCGTCATTCATAAATTATAAAAGAATTAAAATAATGATGTTAAAATGTATGTTTTAATTTGGTTAACAATCAAACATAACAGCTAGTAATTTTACTTTGTCTTGCTAAGCAGATACGTTCGTGTACCGCGTGATTGAGGACATTTGATCAATTGTGAAAAACGATTGAACATCGAATCCCCGGATAATACTGTTACTCAAATATGATACCGCATGAATATACACCATTAAGTCTACTAAGCTGATGGAACCCGTACGAAGCTTACTTTTTAAATTCTAATGAGGCATCGTATAATAAAGTGAACATTCACAACTTGCAAATAGGATGTTGAATGTTTTGTGTTCACATAAATTATTGCAAATTGATCTTGACAGTTGCTTCGTGTGGTTTTATACGCTGAGATTTTGGTTTATTTGCGGCTTTATTGCTTGCGACCCGAGGTCACGCGAATTAATATCCGGTTGATCAATGGCACTCCAGGGTATTACTTTCGAGAGCGTAGATTTATTGAATTCCAGTGGTGGAAAATACCCTTTGTGACATGACTGCTGTCTTCTAACGAATTTGGACCTACTCAACTAGAAATACTATCCAACTTTGTTGTTTTAACCTCATTCCGTCGATGTCAACTATGGATGTACTTTACCAGCATATGATAGTTCAATGCGCCACAGATTTGAGAATGACAAAACCGTCCGATTAAGGAGGATCAATCAGTGATTTGTCCTGTATTAAATGTTGTCGTTCTTAGCTGATTAACTGTAAATTATTCAAAGTATTCTGTATTTGTGTAGTGATCATTTATGTTGTGTCACTGTATGAGGGGTGCGTGATCATGTCAAACTTATTCAGGGGTGCATACATTTAAAAATTTGAGAATCGCTGCTCTACGGCATTGTCAAGCTAACAGCTCTTTTACCATAAGTTTCGAATATAAAATCGTGAACATGCTGCTGTAATTGAACATTAAATTTCCATCTGTCAAATCACACACAAACGCACCAAAGCAGAGAAATATTAGATTCACTATCAGAAATAAACTTACTGAGGGAAAATTCGGCATTACATAAGTCATTTTATCCACGGTATCATAGGTTTTCATACTATACCAACACGCGTCGACAATTATCATTCGATACCCAGCATCATGCAGGTTGCTCGAGATGAGCTTTTCGGCAATTCTTTTAATATTCCCTTCGCTAACACATCTGAGTGGATAGCGGGTGCAGTCGAACTGGCAAGTTGCTTCGCTCTCAGTGACGTAACCCATCACAGGTCTTGGATCGTCTTGTTGCTGCTCGCCCTGAGTACAATCCAGCAAGTATAAGCGATTGAGCAACAAAATTGCGAGAAAGTACGCGCAGTTAACGGAGTTCCAAATCATGAATTCTGAAACATGAAATCAAGTAATTACTTTGAATATGTTTGGGACCGGTCGTGCATTCATAATCAGAAGACATTTGTAAGCAAATGGTTGAAGCAGTTTTTGGGTAACGATTTATTTGTAACGCAGACGCTTCGTCGGACTAGGTGTGTTAAATATACTTTAAAACCGACCAGTAGAATCTTGAATCAGGTGTTCAAATGTCTGACTTTTAAGAAAGCGGAAACTATTCTTTCAACCCTGAGGCATTTTAGGGAAAAGACATTTTTATCAAACACAACGATAATCATCTACGAAATCCAAAGTGAAGGTTTTCATGGTGTTTACATAGAAGAAACATATAGAAAACTTCACATCTAAATCAAGAAATTAGCAATTGTTTGGAAAATGTTTAGGACCGAACGTGCATTCACCATTCAATGAGATTTGAGTGCAATCGGTGAGATCAGTTTTTTGGAAACGATTTACCACGGACTAATAATGTTAGTCAAACCGTGGGTGATAGTCAAGACAGGGAACATGATTACGTAGTAGTCAACCCCCCGCCTGGGATGTGACGTTACCGTCAAACAGATTATAGTAAGCCATCGCTGTTTCATATTTTGTGCGAATGACCATGATTAGTGGTCTATTTTCCTACTAGTGTGTATCCACATCAATCTAATGTAAGTTCACACGGTTAAGGTGAGTTGACACAGCGGCCCACATTCATAAAAAATAAATTACTAACGGGGCTAAGTTTAAGCTATTTTTATGAAAACAAATCAAATTAATTAGTAGGTATAAAGTGAACAACAACTTTTTACCAATCTGTTGTGGTGCTCACATCCCCATCCCTGTAAGGGATTACACTATTAAATAACATGTTGGGAATGAAAGTAGTGTAAATCAAATGTAGGGATAATGAATGTTGTTCGTTTGGATACCTAAGTCCATTGTTGCTTTAATCATCGCCATGTAAGTCAAGTCCACCATAAATGAGGTAGGGAATCCCAGAATTATATATCACGTACGGCTAGAAAATGGCACCCGAATAGAATCATGGAATTTGGTATTTACTCGGATAGGGTGCGTCCGTGTGTCAATTACTCAACACACTCTTGAAACAAGAGTCTCAGTGGATGTCTTTCGGTAGACACAATTTTATACAAGTGGAGAATATCGCGCCATTTCCTGCTTTGGACAAAGTAGCATAGACCAAGAGCTTTCAATCTTCCGGTGTACGGAACATCTCGAAGACCCATCATCAGCTTGGTGGTATTATGATAAAATCTATCGAAGAGGTGAGTGATAAAAATACATACATCTTAAACATTCGAATTCAATTTCATATAGAAAACGATCATGATTATAACTTGAAACTTTACACGTAGATTCGAATAATGTTAATGTAGAAATATATTTTATATGATTCCCATGCTCAAATGTATACAAAATGAAATTTGACTTTCTATAACACTTGAATATCAGCACGTAAATGAACTGCTGTTCAATATACGCTCAAAAATGCATTCTTTTATTTTTATACAGAAGTCACTCACAAACTTGCCGTGTGTTTTCGTTGAAATGATGCAATGAAAAATTTTTTTTAAACTGGCAACAAATTTCTGCTAAATAGTGGCTCCTCTTGTAAACGATAGGCACCGTTCAATATATTGGTGAATGCCAGAAATTACATATCCGATTAAGTAGTTGATCACGTGTTTGCACATATATTTTTTGTGATTAGAAAACAGAGGATGGATTCACGGAAACCCTCATTTTAGTGCATAAGCCTTTGTGTGAATTTAATACACGTCGCTTGTGAAAAGAAAGATTTCGTTCTTTACTTCTGCAAATATTTCATTGAAAGACTAGACCTTGTGTTTAAGCTAAATAAACAGTTGCCGTAATGAAATGGACAAATATATTCAACCGGCATATTCATTGCATTAAATATCTCTTATTCAAAAATATTGAATGATCGTTCGAACATATTTGTACAGATTCTAACTAGAAAACCTTCAGGAAATTTTAGGTCTTACGTTGATGTTTCGAAAAATACTACTATTATTTTAATATATACGATTGTAACTGATGCAATGCAACAGAGTTCTGACTATCGTTGCATGCGCTGCGGGAGAGATTGTTTCTCTCGAATCGGACTCCTTAGTCATTCAAAAAGCTGCAAAACATGAAATTCATGCGATTTAAGATTCAAGAATTTATGGTATAAAAAAGCTCGTAGCTGTACAACACCACAGGATGTTCGTATAAGGACAATAAATATATATACAAAAAGATTGAGTCATTAGGAAGATCGACAGTTTTGTGGTTGCAAAAAAAATGTCATGTATTGTGGCGGTATGGCGGTAAAAAAATATTCGTTTGGAAAAAAATCATGTTATAAAAAGAGGATGTAGGGTGGCATTACTACGCATAAATATATGCAATTTGTTCCTGAAAATCATTTCACTTGATGATTGGGCAACATCTGACGGTAGGGAGTTCCATAAGAAGCAAACGCGCACCGAATAGAAGAACCGTCGGCAGTTACGGTGGGAATGTGGAATATCAAGTGCCTATCTGTGAGTACGTGTGGCATGGCTTGACCGGAGGCGAAATAGATACCTCAGAGGGTGCGCCTTGGAGTTGATTATTTTGTAGGTTAGTATTAGATCGAATCGAACCCTTCTGCGAAGCCGTGTATCAAAATTAAGCTGCTCAAGTCGATTCTCATATGGTAGGTTGCGGAGAGGCCAACCATTTTAGTTGCTCTGTGATAAATCCTCTCGCAGCTTGATGTCATTTTGTAGCCACGGTGACCAAGCTTGCACTGAGTAATCCATCACCGGGTTAATATACGTATTTATGAACATGGAGAATGATTCCCGGAAAAAATGTCCGAAAATACGCCGAAGCATACCTAGCATGCGGCTAGCTCAGTTGTACACTGCTTCGCATTGCATGCTAAACTTCAGACTTCCACTAATCCATATGCCGAGGTCTTTTTCGGAAGTTGAGTGGAAGTTTATTTCTCTCCGAGCAGCTGTTCAATAGATCCAAATCGCTTCGTAAGCGCAAATTGTCCTCGCTTGACCTGATTCGCATCCAAATTTTAACATCATCCGCAAAGAGAACCATTTTGGCTGTGACAAGTTTCGGAAGGTCGTTGATGTAGACCAAAAAGAGAACCGGACCAAGTACCGAACCTTGTGGGACACCGCTAGTGGCCGCGATTTCCCCAGACATCACACCATCGATACGTACAGTTGCTTTGCGATCAAGAAGGTAACTTCTCAGCCAGGCAAGAAGGCACCCATTAATACCAAAATCGTGCAGTTGCGCAGGATTATAGAATGGTCCACGCGATCAAACGCCTTTGATATGTCCAAGTAACACGCATGCACGCAACCACCATTGTCCACTGACTGCGTCCAGTCATTCAGTGTCTCCAGTAGGTTAGTCAAGCAAGAACGAGACTTCCTAAATCCATGTTGCTCTCTGGACAACAAGTTTTGGGCTTCGAGATGACTCACAATTCTTTCGCACACAATTCGCTCCATAATTTTTGAGATCACTGGAAGGAGTGTAACAGGGCGGTAATTTGCTGGGTCAGAACGAGTTCCACCTTTGTAGATGGGTGTTATGATTCCTCTCTTCCAGTCATCAGGTACAACACCCTCCCTCAAGGAGTGATTAAATAAATCACAAAGTGGTTCGCACAGTTGACTGCCGCATAACTTTAGTATTGCAGGTGTGATTCCGTCAGCTCCCGGGGACTTGTTGATATTCAACTTGCGTAGGTGGTGCTGCACTATTTCCGAACTGATGCATACATCGCGTATAGTCTCCGGCACAATTGGTGCTGACAATGCTGACCGTTGTAATTCATTCTTTGGGGTGAAAACTCGTGAATAAAAACTGGCTAGATCGTTAGCGGTTTCCAGCACAGAATCAGTTAGTCCGTTATCTGTCATGATCGGGAATACTCCGGGTTTCAGCTTCGTAGCGTTGTTAACAGTTCGATAAAGCAGTTTGGGATTACGCTGCATTCTTACCGCTAGCTGAAGCTGGTGATATTTTTTGTCCTCTGGGATGAGATTTGTGACTCGATTCCGCAATTCGCGAAAGATTGCCCACGTCGAATCAGTTCTGGCAACCCTGTGAATAGCCCATGCGAAATTTCACTTTGTCAACCATTTTCTAGTTTTACTGCGAATTCTGAACTGTCGTTGTTTGCTATTATGTTCCGGGACATATTCAGAATTGAAATGTATCATGTTGATTATGTAATCTGTCAGGGTTTTGCAATGCGAGTCCGGATCACTGAAATTTATATTATGTTCATCGAAAACTACCATTGTTTCCATCAAACCAATGTTATCCACTTATCTATTTCGTTTTGTTTGCTTTACAATTCTACTGGCCCTGCACACATATTGAAATAGCAGAACGAGGTGGTCGCTTCGACCCAGCGGAGGGTGATACTGATCATTTTCAACGGCTGTGGCTTCGGAGGTTCAGACTAAGTCTAGAACAGAAGTCTGTTGGAAATTTCGTTGTCGTGTATAATCGAAAACATGATTATACAAGGGGATGTAATCGAACAGTTCGCGAAATTTGTAGTCTAGTGAAAGGGGTGAATGATCTACTCGGTTATATAGTTGAGGCAGATTGAAGTCTTCCATAATCAGCACTTGCGAATTGGTCCAATTATATAATTTTTAGGGCATATATAAACATTCAATAAACATATTCGAACACGATTTTCATTGAGAAAATCATAATTCAAAATCTCAAATATTCAAGCTTCACAGTTTTGACATTGAGACATACATTTAGATTGTATTTTAAGTTGTTGCAATTGGATAAAAACAAAAATTAATGTTTGCACGCCTAATGTTACCATTGAAAATTTTGATTCTCCCGCGACACGTAGAAATCTTGTAGGTTTAACAATGTGAACATCGTGAATGTATAATTTGTGTTCCTCCAATCACAATCTAATTTACACTGAAATATTTCACCGAAACCTTTGATGGAATTCCAGCTAACTCTCATTAGTTTCAATCAATTGGAATATGTTTGGGACCGATCGTGTATTAATAATGCAAGGAAATTTGAGTGCAATCGGTAAGAGTAGTTTTTGGGTAACGTTTCACTTCTGACACAGGAGCTTCGTCAGACCAAGTGTGATAGTCAAGACAGGGAACATGATTAAGTAGTAGTCAACCCACCACCACTTATTTGACCTTACCGCTAAACAGCCTATTGTACGCCTTGAGTGTGTCACGTCTCGTGGGAATGATCAGGATCAGTGGTCGATTTTCTTACTAGTGTGTATGCACATCAATCTAATATAAGTGAACATGGTCAAGGTCAGTTGACACAGTGGCACACGTGTGTAAAAGTGCATGACTATTGGTCCCAAACATATTCCAATCGATTGCCAACATCGGTGATGTTCGGAAATTGGCTTTGTATGTTTCGGCAATGTACTCTGCTTCACCGGAGATGGTGAGTGAATACATAAACATTGAGTTTGCGTGACGAGGTTCCTGGTCTTTCAACTGGTTTTTGTAAAGCTTGACAACCTTGGTTCCAAGGTTGTCACGGCAGGGGTGGTTTTGGGGATAAGCTCCCAATTCCAAAAATGCTCCAATGGCCTGCGTCTCATATAGCCTCTGACAACCAAGTCCAGCTCCTGGCCTGCACGCGTGGTCCTGTGTGACCCGGCGGAACTGCTTCTACTGACAGGAGAAAGGGCGAAGGCGGCTGACTGGCGCCTCAAAACCAGCATGCTTCGGGCAGGTGGAGCTCGTTAGTCCATGAAGGCGGCCCACCTAGGGGAAGGAAAACCCTTATCTCAAACCTCCACTGCCTTGTGGCTACATCCATTCATGGAAAAGGCTTCAGGAGTCAACCTCGAGGAAAAATCCGGAGCCGGAGTCCCGTTAGGCAGTCCGAAGTTTATTCAACTTCGTCCTGCCAGCTCCTGCGACGGCATCGTTGTCCAAACGTATCAGCCTAGCTGTTCCTTTGGTTCCAGTGGTGCCGTGGAGAGGGAGCACTTGCTGCATGGGCAACAGCTAGTTCTCCATATTGAACTGCCCTGGCGTACATCACAACACACAAATGGAGAG
Organism: Atriophallophorus winterbourni; assembly: GCA_013407085.1. Lineage (NCBI taxonomy): Eukaryota > Metazoa > Platyhelminthes > Trematoda > Plagiorchiida > Microphallidae > Atriophallophorus > Atriophallophorus winterbourni. The sequence continues at coordinate 13,380 of JACCGJ010011375.1, read as the reverse complement.
GACACTCCATTCCGCTTCTACGGAGAATAACACGGGAAGCAGCAGATACCGGTTAAAAGCTATGGCTCGACTGGCGTAGAGCTAAGCGCCTGGGGCTGCTTTCGACGGTGTGAGAGACTTCCAGGTCTCTATGGACGGCTACCGCCCGCCTCAAGCTGAACAGCCCCCAGTCAATGAGGGGCCGTCTCGCCACGGTCTGCTATCCTCATTGGGTGCATAAGGATTAGGAATAAACCTACAAGCAGACTGTATTTTTCCGCACCAGCGAATCGAAATACTAAACAACAAATGTCAGTTCTGGAACTCGGAACCAGGAACGTCCGTTCCATGCTTCCAGGATTTCATGACGATGTCTCGAATATCAGAGGCGTTAGAATGTCCGCCTTGATTAACAACGAGCTAAAAAGGCTTAATGTCGACGTGGCTGCCCTACAAGAGACGCGCGTACCAGACACTGGTAAGCTAACAGAAAGTGATTACACATTCTTTTGGAAGGAAGAGGTTCCGATGAGCCTCGACTGCATGGAGTTGGGTTTGCCGTGCGAAACGACATATTAAAAGCAACAGAACCGAGCAGCAGCGGGAGCGAACGGATTTGGACTCTAAATCTGAGGTGCATTACTGGTACCATTACGTTGGTCAACGTTTATGCACCGACGCTCTCTGCGACGCCTGCTGAAAAAGACGCTTTCTATCATAACCTCACAGCCGTCCTGAAAAACGTACCACAGAAAAACTGTGTAGTGGTATTGGGTGATTTCAATGCCAGAGTTGGTGCAGATTACGAGTCTTGGCAAAACTGTCTCGGAAGGTTCGGCGTAGGTAAAACCAATGAAAATGGGCAACGCCTTTTAGAATTGTGCACACAGTTCAATCTTTGTGTCAGTAACACTTTCTTTCAAACAAAACCACAGCATAAAGTCTCTTGGAAGCATCCTCGCTCTAAGCATTGGCATCAGCTTGATCTTATTCTTGTTAAGCGTACTAATATAGGAAGAGTGCTCCTCACTAGATCATATCAAAGCGCAGACTGCGACACTGATCATTCACTGGTCTGTGCAAAACTGAAGCTCCCCCACACGAGATTTCACCGCACCAAATTGTCTGCTAAGCCTAGGATAGACGTCACTCGCATGTGCGAACCTAATCTAACTGCGAGATTCGCAAAAGCCTTCACGGACGAGTTCAACAAGACAACCCCACTTGAATCTGCTTCAGAAAACTGGGAATTGATAAAAAGCTGCATATGCCGAGTCGCACTTTCCACTTTCGGTCCGAAGAAAGCTCGAACGAGCGACTGGTTCGAAGCAAACGCTTCTGAGATGACTGCTGTGCTGGATGAGAAACGCTCAGCATTCTTGAGGTTCAAAGGTATGCCAACAGATGAAAACTAACGTCTTCTAAGAGCAGCTAGAAATAAGGTTCAACAGACTGCAAGGCGTTGTGCAAACGACTATTGGACTGAAGTTAGCCTCAATATCCAAAAAGCTGCGGATAACGGCAATTTTCACGGTATGTATGATGGGATCAAGAGAGCCATTGGCCCAAACAAACTTAAAACGGCTCCCATTAAGTCTTTATCTGGTAAGCCGATTGTCGACAAAACTCAACAGATGGAAAGATGGGTAGAGCACTTCTCCTCCCTCTACTCTAGGGACAGTACGGTTCTACCGCATGCACTTGAAAATGTCGAACGGTTGCCGACAATTGAATATCTAGATACCCACCTACAATTGATGAGCTCAATAAGGCTGTTCTAGTCGACCGCTTTAGCGAATGGGAGAAGGCCTGGTGACGACGGAATTCCACTGAGCTCATCAAATGCGGTAGAGCAGCATTATTACAACCGCTTCACCATTTGCTTCTTCAGTGCTGGAAGGAGGGGGGTGTCCCACAAGAGATGCGAGACACAAAGATCATCACGCTATTCAAGAATAAAGGAGATAGAGGCGACTGCAACAATTACAGAGGAATCTCCCTTCTGAATGTTGTAGGCAACTTGTTTGCTAGAGTCTTACAGATCCGGCTGCAAGTTTTAGCTGATAGAATTTACTCCGAATCTCAATGTGGCTTTCGCAAGGGAAGATCGACCGTTGACATGATCTTCTCCCTAAGACAACTTCAAGAAAAGTCTCGGGAACAGCGTATGCCATTATACGCTGTTTTTATTGATTTAACGAAGGCATTCGACTACGTCAGCAGGGAGGGTCTCTTCAAAATGCTCGATCTGATAGGCTGCCCCCCAAGGCTGCTGAGACTCGTTATTTCGTTCCACTCAGGCATGAAAGGCTCAGTCCATTTTAACGGTTGCCGTTCAGAAGCATTTGAAATTCGCCGAGGCGTCAAACAAGGGTGTGTTCTTGCTCCCACGCTGTTCGGCATTTTCTTTGCTCTGCTTCTGAAGCACGCTTTTAAGATGAGAACAGAAGGCATTTACATACGCACGCGAAGTGATTGCAAGTTTTCAACCTGAACCGGTTGAGAGCACAAACCAAAGTACGAGATGTGATAATCCGTGACCTGTTGTTTGCCGACGATGCAGCCATTATTGCTCACTCACTAGAGAACTTACAGTCGCTAATGGACTGTTTTTCGTCGACATGCAAAGACTTTGGTCTTACAATCAGCATGAGCAAGACCAAAGTCCTTTGTCAAGGGACTGTATCGCCGCCAATCATCACTGTTGGGAACTGTCAGCTCGAACCAGTACATCATTTCACATATCTTGGTTCAACCATTGCGGACAACCTCTCGCTAGACACGGAGATTGATAAGCGAATTGGCAGAGCAGCTGTCATCTTGTCCCGATTGAACTCTCGTGTTTGGGGTAACCGCAAGCTGGACGGTTAATAAAGACAAAGATGATGGTATACAGCGCGGGCGTACTAAATGCTTTACTGTACGGCAGTGAAACCTGGACCACCCACGCAAGACACGAACGGAAGCTGAATGCTTTCCATCTACGAAGAATCCGTCGTATCTTGAACATATCGTGGATGGACAGAGTGACTAACGCTGAAGTGCTTTCAAAAGCTGGTCTACAGAGCATGTTACCTATTACGTCAAGCGCCGCCTGCGGTGGATTGGTCATGTCTATAGAATGGAAATGGTCGTATTCCGAAAGATTACTCTACGGTGAGTACAATTAGGAAGTCGACATTGTGCATACCGGACTTGCGGTACAAAGATGTTTGCAAAAGAGATATGAAAGCTCTTGACATTGACCCCGCAAGCTGGGAAGAACTTGCTTTTGACCGCTCACTTTGGAGGCATTGTGTAAAGAGTCGACTGCAAGCCGGGGAGGAGCAAATACAGATCCTGGCTGCTGAACGCAGAGCACGCCGCCGGCGTGCAACTGATGCAATACAACAGAGTTCTGACTATCGTTGCAAGCGCTGCGGGAGAGATTGTTCCTCCCGAATCGGACTGTTTAGTCATTCAAAAAGTTGCAAAACATGAAATTCATGCGATGTGATGTACATCCATGGTCGACATCGACCGACTGAGGCCAACAGACATATATGAAAGACTGAAAAAGGAATCACCCCTTCGTGTTAAATTGTTATTAATTTTCAATTAACCAATTAGACGCTGGACTACGCTAGACGTTGGATGTTTCGGTTGATTTCGACCATGGATGAACACCACAAATTCATGCTGGTGTCGATTGACTAAGCAGCACGCTTTAGGAGGAACAATCTCTTCCTTAGCGCTCACAACAATAGGTAATTCTCGGTTGATCAAATTAATTAACACACTGATGGAGTGATTTACGATGAGCAGCAGAGAGTTGTATCCGCTTTTTCACAGCTTGATATATAGATAATTTGAATTGGAAGTTTGCTTTAATCCAGTGTGCTAGATCAGAGAGTGAACTTACTCAAAACAATGTTTTGCTGACAGCACTCAGAACGGCGTGATCAGAGCTCCACCGCAAACGTGCCCTTCAATTGTGATTGGTTGAGCTGGGTCATCCCCGTACACTTCCACCATCTGTTTGTATTCTTCCCGTGGCATTTCTTGCAAACGCAATTTTAACTTGGCGATCACCTCGTCAATGTTTTCCAAATCATCGTTTAATCCAAGCTCATCCAAAATTTTAAAATCTGGCGTTGTACGTTTGGAGGATTGCTAAATGATATTAAATTTGTGATATAGAAGCAAAATCAAATCTGTTTATACATGTGTAGATGAATTTTCAGCAACTAAATTGGTTTTACCACAAAATTTAGAATGAATGATGGACGAACTCTTTACATCAAGTTCAGAATAGTCAGGCGCGACTTCAAGGGTGGAACAGCATTTGGTAATGAACCATTGTATTTCTGAATTTTTCTATCCTGAATAAGTAGCGATATATTGTCTTCGCGTGTAGCAGTGTGATTGCAGTCTATAATGGTCTTGTGCAGTGAATGTAGAAAATATTTTTCTTATTTGAGAACCCTATTTATTAATAGCATTGATAGTATTCCTTCGTTTACCGATTCAATGCTGACTGAAACAGCCAGAAACCTTCTGTTGTGTGTAAATTAAGGGGGAAGTGAGCACCATAATATGTAAAAAATCATATATTTTTTATCTTGTAAAAATCTATTCAATTTTACAAAACCTTGGCCTCGGTCGCGTTAATTTGGAATAGATTATTAAGCAGGTTTCAATGTAGCAATTATCGAAATATCCGATACCTTCTTATTTACGATTGATTAACTCAATATACAATTACCATTTTGAGATTCTTTCAATTATAAACACCACGAAACATAATGGCTCTTATTTAGCACAAAATATTCTAAGGCATAAAATTCAAAAGATTTTTGGAACTTCAATTCATTCTTGTTACATTTGAATCATGATTTCATTACTGGTGTCGAATAGCTTGATGAATAATGTGCAGAATCTTTCATAACTATGCTTTCATCAATTGTATATCCACATTACCTTCGTGATTTCAACCGAAACGACATTCAGTTGATAAAATTCAAATCCTCTGATTTACGACACACCTTTTTTTTTGATTTCGTCTTGTTCATGTTCCAGAGACTTCGAGCAGAACCTACATCCCTAATCTTCAAGATTTGTGACACAAAAACTAATTCTTTATCCGTGTTCGTTAGGAATTAGTTTTCATCGTCGTTTAATAAACACATGTTTGGTGTTGCTTAAATCAAATTGAATACACTTCAGACATTGCTGATCTAAATTTGTAGTGAAGACAAATTCAAATTAGAAATCATCTTGGTAAACATTAGCCAGATATTACAGATTTGTCCGGTTTCAACTGGAGGGAAACCAACCATGGCCATTCGGCGACTCGTGAAGCCGCGCCCCGCACGATACGCTTTTCTATTTCCGGTGGGGTCCATTGTCCGCCGTCATATCGGTTCCCTCCACAATGGGAACGAATTGCTGCAAATCGGTGAAAAAGTTATCTGAGTAACAATCAACAAGGTGTCACATCGTCTCAAAGACTTACACTCAAAATCGTTCAATATACTACCAAGTTGCACATTAAACAAGCTTAAAATGTGGTGATGTGCAAACAAATTTTGAGTGTCATCGGTTAGAGTCGTTTTTGGGTAACGTTTCCCTTCTGACACAGAAGCTTTGTCAGACCAAGGGTAATGGTCAGGACAAGGAACTTACCACCACTTATTTGAACTTACCGCTAAACAGCATATAGTACGCCTACAGTGTGTCACGTCTCGTGGGAATGACCGAGGTCAGTGGTCAGTGGGCTGACTACTACTTAACCATGTTCCCTGTCCTGACTATCACCCTAGTTCTGACGAAGCTTCTGTGTCAGAAGTAAAACGTTACCCAAAAAACTGCTCTAACCGATTGCACTTAAACATATTGTCCCAATCATATACCAACCGATTGGTGATGTGAAGTTTAGATAAATTTTTCTAACGTAAATCTCTTAAGATTGAGAATGACCGTTATATATTGTTGAAAACGTGGTGATCTGCTACACGAAATTACGTTAAAAATTTGTAAAAATGAATACAGATATTTCCATTTTCTTCCTCTTCTTATTAAGCCAAAACAATTTCTCTTTATTTTCCCAGCTAAGAAAGTTTGATTTCTAATTAATGCCGACAGAAATAAAGTCGACTCACGCATACCTTACCGCGCGCCGTTTACTCATTTACTGACTCAGTAAACGCATTTATGCGAGACCAAATATAATTAAATGGTAAACAGAGGAAAGCTCAAAATATCAGATTCCAATTTGGACGAACCGGAGTGGAGCGGTTAGGTGATCTAGAATTGTTCAGCATGAGTCGACTTCATGCCTGTCGGTAGTAATTAAAAATTGTTTGGGTGTGTGCGTGATGGAAATGAGCATTTTTTGTTCATGGTTATGGGTTTAACCCCATTGAACATGTGTTTGGAGATGTGATTGAACAGGTTGGTCGTACCATCCTTATCCAACAATGACATACAAGCGCTACTTATTTACGATTCTTCCGCTGTTTCAAGCGCATGCGGATCCTGATCCTACTGTCCCTACCTGATGAGTGCAAACAACACTAAACCGTTCGTGGTATGTGTGTGTGATTGAAATGCATCCAAATGAATATTTTGTTTCATGGTTATGGGTTTCCCTCCAGTAAACATGTGTTTAGACACATGTGATTGAACAGATTGGTCTTACCAGCCTTATCCAACAGTGACATACAAGCGCAACTTGTTTACCATTCCTCCACTGTTTCAAGCACGTGCGGATCCTCAGCTTACTGTCCCTACCTGATGAGCACAAACAGCACGAAACCGGTCGTGGTTCGTGTGAGATGAAAATGCATTCAAATGAGCATTGTTTCGCAAACGTTTTATGCTTGAGCATGTTTGCGTGCGTGATTTATTGTCGTTTACCTTATAAACTTTGGATAAGAACCGTTCATCATCCATTTATACATGATTTTCTCCCTCGTGTAAACCCGGGCTACTTGCTAAGTCTTTTAAACAAACGAAAATCCATTTTAAATTCCAAAAAAAGACCTTATGTATGAACTACACTGGTCAATATGTGGGATTTCAGGCTGCGAAATATCTCTGATGAACTATCACATGAATATATAAATACTATTTGAAAAAGGCTGTCAAAATTAGCGAACTTTGCTAAACAGACTGGATTGAAACGTCAGCAGGCTGGTTATTTTTCAAACAAAATCCTGCTGGCGGATTTTTTTGCCGATGAATTAATTTACATGCATCAACCGATCTCAGATGGTGTTGTGCTCAAGCTGTTTGCTGAAAAATCAAACGATAGTTTGCAGCATCTACATATTTCCTACATAGAACGAAAGAGGCGATCCATCGATGATTAAAAAAATATGATCACTTCATATTCTAGACCGCAATGCAAGCTTTGCCACGGTTACTTATGATTTTAATGTCGTTAACAATTTTTTTCACATTGAAATTCACAATGGAATTCGTTGTTTAGTTACAATTATTCTAGCAAGCGAAAGATAGTTTGATTCTCCATCACGCATTCGATTAGGTAGTTTGTCGAGGACATGACACATCGGTTCTATTTCGTGAAATGGGAAAATGCCCATTGTAACACCAACCCGATAGAAGCCTCGTTTACACACGCTGGTATCAATTGTCACTTGGTCAAATGATCCCGGTATTCAAGGATTCAAGGATATGTACACTCAAATCTCGCTACTATGCCACTTTTGCTCGGTCCCGACAAAATTCAATACAAAATAAATTTACTATGCCACTCCCTACTCTCGCTACTATGCCACTATTTTGTGACAATTTAAAAGTGCATTTTTGCGCATTTTACGCATATAGTCAGCCTGTTTCAAGGTCAAACGCGCGATGTTTCTCCCTGACGCCAGCTACAACAAGCCAATCATCTCATGCACAACGACAATCCTCTTCCCTACTCTTGCTTTAAATATCGATAGATAGACCCACGAAAGCGCGCGCACTAACAGACACTCACAACAGTGACATCGTTATTTTTCAAACTATTCAGCCCATAATGCCAGCTCAGAAACGCAAGCGAACTGACTTTACGCTGAAGGAGAAGTTCGAGATCATCGATGCTGCGAAGAAGGAGCCGAATCAGCTCAAGTTGGCGAGGGGGATTAGCAAGAAATAGGCGTCGAAGTTAAGAGAACCACCGTGAAGGGCATTCTCAGCAAGAAGGATGCAATTGAAGCTGCAATCAAAGCTGGAGTTCCATCGAAGCGCATAAAGCTGACGCAGCCTCAAGACCCGAAGCTTGAGGAGTGAGTGCTGATGTGGCTGAAGCAAGCAAGAGGACTGAATCTGCCTGTCAGCGGCGATCTGATCAAGGAGAAGGCGATAAACCTGGCCGAGCTGATGCACATCCCAGACTTCATGGCGAGCGACGGTTGGCTAGACAGCTTCAAGAAGCGCAATGTCGTCACATTCAAGACAGTGTAGGGCGAAGCTGGAGCGGTGGATTCCCAATCCCTTATTGATTGGCAGCAGCAGGTTCTCCGGCCCTTACTCAGGCAGTTATCTGCAGATAAAGTCTTCAACCTGGACGAGACTGATGCAAGCGTGTGATCAGCTAGACAACGAGATGAACGACATCCGACGAAAGAAGATGCGTCAGCCGACGATTTCTGAGAGCCTTGGACTGATCGATTGATCATATAAATGATGGACTTGAGAAAACAGAGCCGTTTTTACAAAACCTCGTTACTATGCCACTCTCGCTACTATGCCACTCTTGCTCGGTCCCAACGGTTGGCATAGTACTGAGATTTGAGTGTATTAAAAAAACGAATACTTTACAGCACCATAAAGTTACGGTATGAATGAAAATGTGAAGAAAATGAGAGCGTATAACGAGGAGAGTATATCAAATGTACGGCTCACGAGTGATGTTCGTTTCCTTATGTAAGTACAATTTCACTTTGAGTATCACCATTCATGGAGAATCCGAATCATTGTAAATTTAAGTATTGCAGACAAAAATGACAACGAAAATCGATACACGAAGTTAGAAGGATAGCGCTCGTCAAATTATAACCACTTTCTTCAAACAAGAGCCTCAGTTGGTGTCCTTCGGTAGACACAATTTTATAACCGAGAATAATATCGCGCCGTATCCGTCGTTAAGTAATGTCAGATAGTCCGACATCACAATCTTTTAATTGTAATGGGAGTTCGTAATATAGCACTCGATCAACCGATGAAAAGGTTATAGATGGGGAACTCTCTGTCTTCACCTGCTTATCGGTAAGTGTTGGAGGATACAATATAACTGAGGAAGAGATCTCAAACAGCTCGGATATTTAAAGGGAATAAAAACAATGAACTGATGTCTCTCGACTGGCAGAAATGTCAATAGTTGCAAATCAGCTCAAATCAGCTCGGCTCCCAAATTGTCAACAGAAAATGTTGGGTACATAGCTCGTTATTCACAGGTTTTCATAATACCGGAGAGCATATTGCTTGATTATGTGCGAGGGGTATATTTACAAAGAATGGCAACCAATTTTCTTGTCAAAGCAGAGCTCTACGAACGATCCCACTGTATGTTTACATCACATGGCTCTACATGAGCTCGAACAAAGATCATCATCTGTCAAATGTTGTTTCTCAAACACAAATGATTTCAGCTTTTACCGAAAGTGCGAAATTCGTGAAGCTTTTGAAAACAACTAGATGCAACCCACGACTTTGACAGACGAATATGTGGATAACTTAGTAATAGATCAGAAAAGTAATGGTCACCGTACTAGGTTCTTTCTTGCTATGAACTGTGAACCGATTTATTCAAAGTGATGTTCTCTCTCCATAATATTTTCAACACCTGTCTCACCAAACAGATATTTGTCACGTAGATTCACACAGAGTTACTGTTGCCGATAACTTAAACTGCACTCATCATCTAAATCTGTGCTTGTTTTACACGTTTTTACTTTAATATTCTGCGTTAGCCTCAAGGTGGATTCCCAATTTTCTCTTTATTGTATCTCACTTCATCTTTTGCACGGTTCTCCAAATTATGTTCTTGTGAACCTTTGCAAAAGACTTTGTGATAATTAGACGTTGATTAAAAATTATTTCTTGTGGAAATTATATCTTTTACGAAATTAACTTTGAAATACTTTTGAAACAACGTTTTTGGATTTGTGATCAACTCATGAATATTATTCTCAATGAGAATTTTCACTAACGCTATAAGGTGAATTCGACTACTACTCTATTCTACTGCTTTATCAAACTATAATATGCTGCCAACTCCAATGTCCATAACACGCGATAATTTAACTCATCCGCCTAAAAATATCTCTGTCAAAAGGGTGCTGTCTTTGAAAAAGTAAGGAATCATTCATCTCGTTGACATTGTGTATGTTTTTAAGTCGCCGTGACTGTATACCGTCCTCTTTTCAATAAACAAAAAGGCCCGGCTATAATTTCAAATATCTTCAATTATAGCTTCGTGTTTTCTTCATGAGTTCTATAATAACTTTCATTTAAATTATAACCAAATGAGAATCCAGCAGATGCGGTTTTGCTAAGACCTTCGTTTTTTCAACAACCTTTTCAGCTTTAATCATTCATGATTTCAAGACAGATCGAAAGACGATACGCCGATTGATGGGATAACTAGATCGGTGAATAATTCATAGGTAAAGCAAATCATCGTAGGTCAGTATTTATGTCAAATTTATGTGAAGCGAATCTTTTATCGTGCATAAAAATCTTGTGATTTGTCTGACACGAACTTCAAGCAATGAAAAAAGCATTCTATTACATATGTAACACCATTCACTGTAATTCTAATTTTGTATATATTTTGAAACTACTTTAAGTATTCTCTTTCCTGTACAATACTCATGTGATTGTTTGACTGATAATATATCAAGGTCACAATAATATACTGTGAATTTTTCGTGAATCGTATTATCCGTGCTTGGAGTGAGTTGTGTTTGTGGAAATATTCAGCTGCTCGAGAGGATTTATCACAGAGCAACTTAAATGGTTAGCTGTCTCCGCAAAGCATCATATGAGGATCGACTGGTTCGTCTTAATTTGGATGGCAGACTGGTTCAATTGGATCTAATTCTAACATATAAAATAATGAACTCAAAGATGCACACTCTGAGGCATTTATTTGGCCTCCGATCAAGCCATGTCACACGTACTCACCAACTGGCATTTGATATTCCACATTCTCACCGGAACTGTCGTCGGTTCTTCTATTCAGTGTGCGTGAGTTTCTTATAGAATTCCTTACCGTCAGACGTTGTACATACGTCTAGTGAAAGGATTTTCATGAACAAATTGGATATATTTATGAGTAGTAATTCCACCCCACTCCCGTTTATATAACACGTCATTTATTCTTATGAATATTTTCCCACCATACTTAGATAAAAGATGACAATTTTTCTAACTACAAGAAGTGTCGATCTTCCCAAAGCCTCAATTTGTAGTGTTTGTGTGTGGTGATCCGCATCTATTAGGATACTTTGTTATTGTATGGTTTAGTATCAGAAACGTTTAAAAAATATTATCACTAACCTTGTTTCAGGGATTTTCGACATACGTGACTACTTACGATAATTTCAACGCACTAGAACAAGTGGTGCAAACCTAGATTACGCTTATAATTCTACGAAGTTTGTTCGGTAACGCCTAGGCATATTTTTCGACTCAAAACGGAATCATTTATTCGTAAGACAGAATTTATATGTTTTTGCTGACCAGATTTTGAGCACCAGATCTATGTTTACTTATAACATTACCAAAGTGAAATGTCAATCAATTCTGTCAATTTTAAAGATTTTACAAAATTAATTGATGTTTTTTATTGTATTTTCTTCTCGATAAAATTCAAATGATGCATGTCACCCGCGATTCTATGATTAATTATACGTTAAATCATAGGCAGCAAATTCGGAACAGTGCTAATCTTATGTATTATATACTTAAGATACATTCATGTCGCTTATAAAGCAGGAAAATTTAGCACACTCCCGTCATTTTCACGTGTGCCTAACTTTGAACTTGATAATTCAATTGATTCCCTAAATGCTTTATGGTCCAATGATTCCTTCATTCAAGCGTAAAACAGAGGAAAGAATGGGGTCATAATTAATTGTGTATATGGATATTAGTCTCTCGAATAAGACGATAAGTGGAAATGAAATTCTAAGTATTTAGCGAACATACAATCTTCATCAAATTAATGTTGCCGGCATCAAGATGACAAATTGTCAGATTCCGATAAGCACTTGTCCCACAAGAAGTTATTAGTCGGTTAAATAGGATGAAGATAAATAAACGTGCGCAACAGTCAACATATTCAACTCTAAAATTATCGTGGTCACCATGTTTTGAATGCAAACAGGAGAATCACGAATTATCGACATTTTCAAAGTAGCTATGAACATTTAATAGACGAATAATGGATGAAGATTCATTTAAAAGCCCTTTAAACTATCATCTTCAAACAGAAAATATATAGACAGATTGCAATTTATAATTCAAAAGTTTTACTACAGTATATGTCATCAGCGTATACATAGAATAAACACAACTAAAAGTAGAAGATACAACTGTATAACATTCGGTTTGATGTATATGCATCATTATTCGAAAGGAATTTGAACTAGTTGTCGGTCGAATGAGTTTATTTAGCATAGTACTACAAATGAAACGATCTTCACGGAGAAAAGTTGCAAGGGAATTCCTTCCTCTAATTCTAGATACCCAATTCCTTATATTCAAACGCGTTGGAATAGTTTTATCAGGCTCGTATGAAGAACTTGGATGATTTCACTGTTCAATATCGCGTAATTCGACATGCACCGCTGTTTGTTGCCTTACACCCTACGTCTGGAAGTTCGCTAATGGTTATTTATTAATTTGAACAATGTTTCTACCCATTCGCTTTCAAATAAAAGAACATGGAAGTTATTGATTTGTCAACATGTCATTCGTAACAGCAATGTTATCAACAAACATTAGTCTTCAATAGCTGCGACAAGAGAGAGAGAAACTTGATGCTATTAGATCCCACGTTCAACAACTGAACGGTCTGTGCAGAAAACGCAGTCTTGCAAATAACAAGATTCGCAACTCTACTCGAAATCAATACAAAGGCTTGTATCAAATTTAATCGAGATAATTGGTTTATCAACTCACTTGTTCCAAGCGTGTTTTTGTATTTCAAGTGTTTGAGAATACCAGACCAAAAATCCTCCTGTAGCGTTGTGAATATGTGGTGATACATTGGTTTATTCGGGGAGGAAATGTGAAAATAAACAATAAAATTTGAATAATATATTCCGTGGAAATAGAATCTGTGAAACATCAAACATGATCCGGTATCAAAAGCAAGGGGGGCATTGACAAGCACTGCTCTTACTG
>JACCGJ010011372.1:0-37177 GCA_013407085.1 Atriophallophorus winterbourni | reverse complement strand
TCCAGAGCCAGTGACAAATCTATTAAGCACGGTGTTAGCTGCACAACACAAAAGTACCGCATGATTGCAGATCCGTGCATAGAGGGTAGCTGGAATTCAAATGGCCAATGAGAGCTTACGGATCAAGCATCGCTTGAGTCGCTACGACTAATCAAGAGGCGCAATGGAACATGAAGAATCTGAAATGTCGTAATGGTTCCTGATGAATAATAGCACAACTGCGAGTGTGCTGGAATTTGTGAGATGTGTGACTTCGCGGAAATCAGTATTGCCCATCGGTTACATTGTACCACATTTTCATGGTTAAAAGCAGCGAACGATGTTAACGTTGCCGTTTGACACGCGACATAATGAACCAACAATGATCTACGAAGTGTGAGGTCAAAAGAATCCATGCACCACTAATCAAGACAGAACATGTCAATGGTAACGACAGGTTTGAAATAGATAAACCTACCAGCAAGAGAGCTCAATTGTGCCGTGCATGATGTGATTACAACCGGTCAAAAATGTGACAGTGCTAACACAGTGGTATTGCATTGTATTGCAATAGTGAGAACACCAAGCAACACAGTTAATTAGTTGGCACTATGCATTGGAGGCATTGTGTAAAGCGTCGTCTGCAAGCTGGGGAGGAGCAGATACAGCTCTTGACTGCTGAACGCAGATCACGCCGCCAGAGTGCAACTGACGCAATACAACCGAGTTCTGACTTTGGTTGCCAGCGCCGCGGGAGAGATCGTGGCTCCCGAATCGGACTGTTTAGTCATTCCAAAAGCTGTACAACATGAACATTCACGCGTTTGCGATGTACATCCATGGTCGACATCGACCCAAGGAGGCCAACAACAACAACTATGCCGACGAATTCGCAATGTGACAAGTCAAGGAAATTTCTAGAAACATAGCAATCAAGTGCTCGTATTCTGAACGTGGTTGTTAGTCACCGAAATGACTAAGTTGGTCAAAGACAACTGAAACATAGTTGGCAATGTATTCGGAGGAGCACAATTTCACCAATGAAGGACCAGAGCATCCAAATCATTAGTGAATTCCTAACTTTCTTTTTCAATGGAGATCAGATGCGTTCAAATTGGTCGCCAAATTTAATTTGCACCGAGTACTGACATCAGAGTTTTTCCAATTAGAAAAACCTTGCTACATGGATAAAGTTCCCGTTGTGTCAAGTGATACGGATCAAATCGAAAATCAAATTCTCCATCGAGAAAAATGTGTCAATCGAATAAAACAAAGAAATTGTGTGTTTCCCCGGTTTTGGTGAAACATTGTTAACGAGACAAAGTGTGGTCAAACGATAGCCTAGGCCACCTGACAGTATCTTAGCCAACATGCAGTCCATGACTTTGCGACACTGTCTGAATTAGGCTTGTGCTTTCATACATACATACAAACGACAGCGAATGAATCGAAGATGCAAACTGCTCGTCGGAATGTCTGACCCAAAACCCTAGATCAGACAGCGATTAAGCAAAAGCACGATATATTCTTTACAAACGAATGAACAAGTCATTTAGCGCTCACAAAAGTATGCTGTGTATTGTCTGGGTATGGTTTACAGCTCCAATCTATCTCGGTGGTAAGTTTATACACTGACCCTGAGTTTTCTTAAAAGATTTTCATGGAACTGGAGACGATCCGGGCTGAAGAGTGTAAAGGTCACCATAAAAATGCCACTTCGCATGATTTGTAGTGTTGTTTATGCGGCGGCCCATATATATGCGACACGGTAACTAAGGTCTGGTGATGGAACGTTGCACTTCCGTCATTGTTATCATTACAGTCATGAAACACAGATCAGGAGGCAGACGAAGAGTCCAGTAAAATGAACCATGGAAAGCAGATAAGCAGATGCGTAAGAAAGCGGTCAAGCGGGATACGCAAATACCCGTGAAAGCTGTGTTTCTGCGAGTTTGCGGTTATTTGTTGCACATTAATGATGTGAAACTAATTGTGAGAGTGGAAACAATAATAAATAGTTCTTGACGCATCATCTGAACCCCCAAATGGGAGTCGAAGATAGAAACGATATCATCCATAATGATCACACCGAAATGAGGGCACACTTTTTGATTGCAACAATAATGCTGCGAATGGTTGTCAGCATTTACAACTGCGAAGCCTATACAATTCCGTTTTTATGAAAATTTTCTGAATTTTCGCAGATTCTATACAACCTGGTGGGTTCAATACGCATGCACGACTCATCAGATTACAAAACGTATTGCGAGACCGAAATTGTACACGAAAATGATACGTAAATATTCGCTTAGTATATTGCCAAGTTATGTGAGAAAGTTGACGGTATTTGGTAATATCATGGTAATATTGTAATGCAAAGAAATTTGAGTGCAATCGGTTAGATCAGTTTTTGGGTAACGTTTCACTTCTGACACAGAAGCTGCGTCAGACCAATGGTGATAGTCAGGACAAGGAACATGACTAACTAGCAGTCACCCCACTATCACTGATTTGACCTTACCGCTAAACAGCCTATAGTACGCCTACAGTGTGTCACGTCTCGTGGGAATGACCAGGATCAGTGGTCGATTTTCCTACTGAGTGATGCCAACAGGTCACTTACTGGCAGCGAAGAATTAAACAAGAATTTTTAAACGAATCACCAGATAGTTATGGTTGGTTTTTATCCCCAGTTATAACCGGCTGAATCCATAAAGCAAGGTATACCGGCGTGCCACTACAGCGCGGCTGTTTCACTTGTACTTGCGATAAGCTTCCTGAGACTGAATACGCGAACGATGGGTGATTGGACACTATTTTTGAACCGTGCAGGCATGTGAATTCGATAGCTGTGGCAGCAGAAGTCGAGCACGTTTGAACTTTTTGGCCAAAGCCAAATTGGGCAACTCCAAATTATTCACACATGCGCCCGAATCAGCGAAGAAGAAGCTTCTGTGTCAGAAGCGAAACGTTACGAAAAACTGCTCTTACCGATCGCATAAAAAATTATTTCATTATTATGACTACACGATCAGTCACAAACATATTCGTCAATCAACTGTGAGGTTAACCTGATTGAACTCCAGTAACCTGAGTATATTTCGCGTGTTAAGACTGTGCGACACTTTGGCTGATTCCAAGCTGGTGATTTGGAAGAGATATTAAACGGGTTGATTTTGAAATCGGGCAAAATCATTGGTGCTTACTTGTTCCGTTTCGACGAAATTTGCCACGTAACCCCGATCGTTCACCCCTCGAACGTTGAATCGAGTGCCGGGTCGCCGAGACGAAACGCGTGAGACAACACCCATTCGAATTTGATTCGGCCCGCTGTAGGCGGTACACGTTTCAAAAGAACCACAAATCAGTGACACACACCATTGATCCGGGTCGATTCCGTGTTGAAGCAGCGGGGACAAAAGACTACCGTTCCATAAGTAATTCAAATCCGTGTTGCTACGAAGATAGATGTTGTCTACTTGAGTATTGTTCGACCGTAATTGGCGTGCTTGAGTATTCATTGTCAAATCAAACGGAGCACCAGATTCTGGGGAACGGGCGTAGTAAAATGCACCAGAAGACAGTAGTTTTCGTACCTAAAGGATATTGTTTGAGATATAGTCAAGCGTGTCATGATCAACGGAAAACAGTAGGGGCGAGCATGCACTACCATACATCGAACAGCACTGTAAGTTGCAATGCTTAAATACAATAACAAGGTAAACACTAGGTTACCATATGGTGATGGCATACAACTAGTTCCAAGAAAGATAACAGCAAATGTGGTGGTATAGCGGCTAAAATAAAATTTTGTCGTTGCAATGGTCCAACGGATGGTTAGAAAAGTCGGGTCACTTGTACTTTTTAGTAGAAACCGTAATGGTATGGTATGAAACCACAAGTCTGATCTAGGCAAAGTGCTGCACAGTCAGAGACTGCACGTGGGCTAAGGTACTGTCAGGTTGCCCAAGCCTAGAAAGATATGAGAAATCGAGAATAAAGATGGTAGTGAGACTCCAGCGTGTTTCAGCATGCAGCTCACTACCGGTGGCCAATCAATTTAACACGGTGTTAGCCGCACAGCACAGAGTACTGCATGATTGCACATCCGTAATACATAACGATAGTCAAGCAATTTTGAAGCAGAAAAGAGGCAATAATTACGTACCATACACGGACACAATCCTGGAATGATAGTTCAATTAGCATTGATAAATGTGCAGTGAAGTGACATTAAATCTTCGGTGCATTCAGATTCATTCATTATCCACAAACATTAAGATAGCAAAACATTACTTGTGATGCTGACATGAATAAACATTGATGAGGAGCATTGACCAAATTTTCACAGCCTTCAGTCAATGAAAATCAAAATGTATTAAGTAAACTTTGAATGTTAATTATTAAAATCGTTGACACAAACCATATCTCACCTCCGCAAGATTATCTTCTTCAAGCTGTGGATTCGTGAGAGGAATAAATTGAACAGCCGTTATACGAAATACTTCATAATCTGGAAATTTCGCAACAACAGAGCAGCTAGTCGCGATGACCAAGAATGAAAGGGAAACACAATCGTTTCCACTGGGAACAGAGGCAGCGGGAGTTGACAAGATGCCCAAGCAAGCGAACGCGTCAGCGACTTTTGTGTAGTATAGACGTCTCGAAGACAGATCTTCTGTGGAAATTTGTGCAACAGTATTTGATTCGAACAACAGCGCGCCATCTGCATATTTGTCCTCTAGCAACACGCTGTGCGTGAAAAATGCGGTTTCCGGGTCATTTTCAGATGGAGTGCGCCTAAACGATACTCGACAGTGTTTCAAAAAGGACATGATTCGTTTTCAAGAGAAAAAATCGGATTGTGTTCGAGCGACAAGTGGAAAAGTTATAGCAGGCAATACACATCACCAAGGCGACCTTTTCCGAATGCACATGAGCGGGGATACGTTAACCGGTGTAAGTACATTCGATAAACTGAAAGAAAAGATCAAATGCCAACAGAACGAAACATCGGAGGATCAAAGCGAGAAGGAAATAACCAACCTTGAATCAGTTATATGTGAAGCTAAATTTCGTGAAGACGATTACGTGGTGCGAAAGATGGATCGAGTTTATATGCAAGCAGATATTATAACACACAGCGAAATGTTGTACAGATTGAGGGTTTTATAAAATATGACATAGTGACATAGGATAAAAGTTACGACAAACATGATAAAACCACATCGGATTCGCTGACTTCGGTTTGCAGTCACATCATGTAAAGCTTCCGTCCAGCTGTTAGGTGGATCTTTCGGACCACACCAAGGCAGCGAATGTGTCTCAGTAAACCTAGCGCTACAGTGAGTTTCTTCATGAAATGCCTACTCGATAGTTTCTCTCAGCCTCTACCAGACTATGTGAATAAAGCGGGGTATAGTTAACAGTGACGAAAATTTTTTATAAAGAGCCAGCATCAGAAATTCTCTCAGTTCCTATTCTCTCCTATTAGCAACGCGATGCTGTCACTGTATGAGAACAATCTTGTGCACGTAATGGGTGTCAAAAACAATGGACATCTTCGGTTCGAATAGACTAGGTTTTGCAACCATAAAGGAGGGTAGCACGCACGATTGTATTGAAAACTCGACTATTTTTGGGAACAACAGAAAGATGCAAACTCAAATTGGTCTGAAACTCTCAGAGAACCGGGAGATCATTAAGCCTGACAACATTCAACTGCCTTGCAACGTTTCTCTCCAAAACGTATCGAGAGCTTAGCACAGACTAACGCATGATCGGACTCTAAACAGGTGCTCCAGTATGAACGGCAATCTTGCACACTCTGGTTACGAGTAGCTGATAGCAATATGGTCAATTTGCGTGAACAAGGCCGCCGATGGAGATTTCCAGGTGGAGCAGTGAAGATTCGAATGGCGGAAGTTAGTACTGGCAAGGTAGAATCTGTGCTCTTATCACAAGATAACTAACGAATTGTAAGTATGTTAACTTTTTTCGATATCTAGGTATTCGGTGGTGCCAAATATGCCAAATATATGAGATCTGATAATTGAGATAGAAGCTGTGACGAAATGGGTGGATAAGTAGGGGCCTTCCCCTAAAGCTAGAGAATAGTCACTTGTTATCTGCCCTGGTAAGTAGCATGGTTGTCCCCACGCCCTCAACCCATACGGAGTTCCGTAGGGTAGACTCTAAGAAATTAGGAATCATAGTCCCAGTTAACCTCAAGTGGGTCGACCAATACGTAGCTGCGACACGAAGGGCCAGTAGAGAACTTTTCGGATGCGCTTAGACATCTCATAAGAAAATGCTGCGTGCTACTACCCCTCTACAGGGCAATAGCAAGGCCGCATCTAGAGATTTGTATTAAAGCTTGGAGGCAATATTACCATAAGATCGCCAATCGCGTGATCGAGGGGCTGGCATGTGTCAACTACGAAAATCATCTCATAGCATTACAGCTTTTCTCGTTCAGAAGGAGGTATCTCAGGGACGGTTATTAAAAATATTCAAAATTGTCAAGGGATTAAGCTGTCTTAAATTCGACGACTTCTTCCGATTCCCTCCTATGGTTGACAGACGAGGTCACGGTCTCAAGCTAAGTAAGCTGCATACTAAACAGGAATCCAGAACGCACTTCTTTATCATCCGAGTATTAAACGCGTGTATGTATGTATGTATGAAATCACAAGTCTGATCCATGCAAGGTTCCGCACAGCCAAAGACTGCACGTGGGCTAACACACTGTCGTGCTGTCTAGGCCTAAATATATGGAAAAGGAAAATAGCAATGGTAGTGAGACTCAGTGTGTCATCATCATCATCATCAAAGACAGATTGTGGCAAACCGGGGGGCAAATAAATTTAGCACGGTGCCCGCTGAACAGCACACAGGTACTGCACGATTGCACATCCATTCACAGGTACACACGCCAGTGCTTCCTACGAAGAATCCTGACAGTGGCGGGTGTTTTCAAGCACATCTCCGGAAGAATCCGACCACTCGCTTCGACTCGGTTAACTATCACCATGTGATACTGATACCGAGATCGTTAGGAAAATTTGAGCTGTGTGGAAACCAGTGTTGTGTAGTGACAGTCTGTTACTCTCATGTATTCCCTTGTTAGTAGATATGTATGTATGAAAGCACAAGCCTGATCCAGGCAAAGTGCCGCACAGTCAGAGACTGTTTAATGTTATGAGGAAGGTTAAACGCCATAGCATCCCTTCTACTTTCCTTCCGAAGGAAAACGATTTTGATTATGTAATCATTGATATATGTAACGAAGAATAGCGTATTTTTTAAGATTTTTCTGGTTCATGGGGTTACATCGAGAGACATTTTGGGAGAAAGATTTTGCTTTATGTCGCCTAACAAGTAGAGGAAAATATATATAACAAAATCGAGAATATATAAACTGCGACGGCAAAGGATCCTGATAACTCGAGAACCTGGCTAAACCACTATAACCTTTGCCGTTGGATCATAATAGGGAGCGTGGGCATTCCGCTACATCACGTCCGAACGGCAGAGTTGGATACCTAATCAGTGTATTGGACGCCTAATATTATCCTAAGGCACCAATTGTCAAACACCACCAACGATTTTATATTACATACCACTTTTGCAAACGTCTAGTGCAATAGACGCCTACCCAAAGGTCAATTTCCTTATTTCGAGCTTTAATACCGTAGACCCTCAGGAATACTACCGTTTTCCATTCTATGAATGAATGAATGAATGAAAGCACAAGCCTGATCCAGGCAAAGTGCCGCATAGTCGGAGACTGCACGTGGGCTAAGTTACTGTCAGGTTGCCCAGGCCTATACAGATATGAGACAGATAATAGAATAGAAATGGTAGTGAGACTCCAGCGTGCTTCATCATGCAGCTCAATACCCATGGCCAATCAATTTAGCACGGTGTTAGCCGTTCTATACACATGACCAAGCTATCGTGGGTGGCTCTGTTATGGTAGGCTAAACATACTCTGCCGTCATGAATGTGGCACTTGGCCTGGATAAGGCTTTGCTTTCATACATACATATATACTCCGTCCGTCCAGGTGGCGTTCGTGTCTTGCACGGATGTTTAAGACTTTGATCATACATCACCACTTGCATCTTGTTGCAATATGGTCGTGCTGTGTCAAAGTACGCTGGGATGAGGAATGCCAAGTGGCTAAATGAAGCTTGGGATGTGGGTATGAAATCACAAGTCTATATACACACAAGGTGACGCACATTCAAATCTGTACTCAGAACTAAATAGATTTAGGAAATGGAAAAGGACGGAAATTCCAGTGTGTTTCTGCTGCAGCTCATCGCCGTTGGCAAATTAATTCAGCACGGTTTTAACTTTGCAGTACAAAAGAACTGTACAATAGCACATCTGTTTTTCATATGTAATTTTTTAGTAGACGGAGGTGGTAGTCGTCACAGAGGGTATGGTATGGTATGAAAGCACAAGCCTGGTCCAGGCAAAGTGCCGCACAGTCACAGACTGCACGTGGGCTAAGATACTGTCAGGTCGCTCAGGCCTAGAAAGATATGAGGAAGAAAAAAGAACAGGAAATCTCTAAGGTAGCTATCAGTCAGCACTAAAAATCCCACTCGGGCATTAAAATAACCCACAAACACTGATATGTCACCGCTGCGTGCTTTTAATAAGGGAAAATGTTCTTAATACACCTCGCTCTACAACTCATCTGCCCCACATTGTCATGGGACCTTACGCAGAGATTAGAAAAATGGTCACGTCTATTGTCACCTTGTTTGTTAACTTTGAGGCAACTCCGAAATCTCGCTAACCACATTGTGCTGCTGACGTGTATCCAATCTATAATTAAGCAGCCGTTGTCGTGTGCTGACGTTGTCAGTAAGAGTTTTACGCTAACTCGGATCTTGCGTAGTGAAAAGAATCCATTTTGGGGTCAATATCCTAGCATCAGCAAAGTTTGACCTAACCAGCGTAGATTGGGCAAATTCAGCTCCTTCATCTTAATACAGATAATGCCGCTGCGTATGTGATGGTAACAGCTAAGTTCCTTTAAGTTTCGAAGACACCAGTTGCCGAATACTTAGATATGTCAGATACGCTTATTACGTAAGTTGCGAATTTCGCACACTTGTATGTATGATTATGAAAGCACAAAACTGATCTAGGCAAAGTGCCGCACAGTCAGAGACTGCACGAGGGCTAAGATACTGTCAGGTTTCCTATTCCGAAATGTGGTTTTGTATATTCTACTCTTGAGTAATATTAACAACAAAAAAGACCTAGGTTGTTAATGCTGCGGTCGTATTATAATTACGTACCAAAACCTGATCAGTTAGCGATGCTTAATTATTGGTACGGATACCGAGATAGGTGAAATGATCTGGAGCTTAAATCACCTGAATGCCAATTAATTAAGCAATGTTTGTTTAATTGATGTCAAGAAGCACAGCGCTACGCTTACTTACTTTACTTTTGCGCGACTATCACCTCCTGGAGGATGAGTCGGCTTCAATGAAGATTCTTGGGAATTTGGGTACAAAGCGGCGTCCCCAGCACCACTCGGCGTTTGTTCGAGTCAGCTTCTCTAGCCTTTGCACAACCAAGTGCGACCTGCAAGGCAGCAGGGAGTTGCCAGAAAGAGGTGGTCTACCAGACTCTATTCCAGGTTTTTCCTCAGGGTTTTCTCCCGAAGCCTTTCCCGCGATCGGGTATCCAGCAAGGCAGCGGAGGTTGAAAATCAGGGTTTTCCTTCCCTTAGATGAAATGCCCTCCCAGGATAACGAGCTCCATCTGCCCGAAGCAAACCGGTTTTCAGGCGCCAGTCACTCGCCTTCGCCCCTTCTCCCGTTGGTAGAAGCAGTTCCGCCGGGCTCGGGGAGCCACTCGTGCAGACTAGAAGCTGGACTTGGTTGTCAGAGGCTATTTGAGACGCGTGCAATATGGGGGCATTTTATGAACAGTGGGAGCTTATCCCCACTGCCACCCCCGGCTATGACAACCTTTGGAACCAACATCGCCTAAACGCCACAGATGGCGAAGGTTAGCAAACGCTATACCCGCTTTGCGTAAATGTTGTGTGATCTCGTCCTCGACACAATCACCAGCAGAGATACAACTGCCGAAGTAAACAAAGCTGTCGACCGATTCAAGATTGACATCACATAGTTAGATTTGGAAGAGAGCCGCTCCAGTCATGGGCGTTTCACACTTGTTAGGCGCAAAGCACATGCCATACCTTGAAGCTTCAATTGCCAGGTGGTCCAGGGTTTGTTGCATTATATGAGGGTTATCTCCCAGAAGTGCGATGTCATCCGCATACTCATGATCGGTAGCTCTGGTAACTTTCAGAATTTCAACACCTGTGCCCATCGGACAAGCTAAGGCTTTCCTCAGGACAACGTCGACGTTGAAGTTAAAAAGGAACGGCGAGATAGGGCAGCCCTGCTGCCCCTAAAGATATTGAACGAGGAAGACAATTGTCCGTACGCTCGAACCCTGCCCGAGGTTTGGCAATATAATGCTTTCGAGGTCCAAACATACTTTTTGGGAAATCCATGTCTCAGCAGACAGTTCCAAACACTTTCGCGATCGATTGAATCGAATGCCGCTCGGATGTCAAGGAATACTACGATAGTTGGTTGTCCAAGCCGAGACAACCTGACAGTATAATAGCCCACGTGCGATCAATGACTGTGTGGCACTTTGCCTAGATCATGCTTGTGATTTCATTCACTCATTCACGATAGTTTGTTTACTAAACGCGTGTCGTTGCTTCAGTAACGGATTGAACGTAAAGATTTGATACGCTTGGAAAATGCCAATCGCATAATGCAGGCAGAGCACTAGGTAATCCGATTAGTATAGCCTGTGTATTTGTGTGCGTCGTAAAGCAGGACTGTATAACAAACAAAGACCAAATATAGAAGTTTAACAACTGGCATCGAGTACAAAATTTATATAAAAAGAAAAAATTGGGCATCCTTGTCGGACGCCATTAAAGGTTGAAAACTTTGGCGCTGTAAACCCTAACATACAGATGTGCGAGCATAAATTGCCCACAATATGTTAACACACTATTACGGAACATGCGTTTACAATACAATGTACTAAACAATACACAATCAACTAAATCAAATTTCCCTTTGAAGTCCAGAAGGTAGATTATTGTTGGGTGCCGATGAGCATAGCGCAATTCTAAAGATACGTTGAACACTAAAATATGAAAGACAACATCTATCAAGACGAACGCCAGCTTGCTCCTTTTGGATTTGTGATTCCGAGTGTGATGTTAGTCTTAGAAAGTATGTTTATGCTAAGAATCTAGTGAGGATGGAATTGAGACTTATGCTTCGGTGGTTAGAGCAGAAACTTTGCCCAGATTTTTGAATATCGGTATGATAATCTGCTTTCCTCCACTCTGAGGAATATATTCTGACACCCAGCCCTTATGAAGAAGACCATCGAATGAACTGATCATGATGTGGCCACCTTCCTGAAACAGAACACGTGGTTTGGCATCAGGGCCAGTAAGTTTAAAACGTCTCATGGATTCGATAGGTACATCAAATTTTGAACCAGCAGGAGGATCTAAGCTAACTGACCGAAGATTATACTGCGTCATAGGTAATAAATTCGTTCCAGGTGGAAGTTAAATTGATCTTGAGAACGTTCAGCCCAGCGTAAGGTGAAGATTCCTATTATTGACGAGAGTACCGTCTGACTTAACGATAATGTTACTCGCCCCCGACTTGGCTGGCGGCACCCTACATAATCCTCGCAATTATATTCCGTCTTTCCTCAGTATTTGCTCAGAGAGCAATTACTAATGAATTACACTATTTGGTCATATGTATGACACCACAAGCCTAGATCCAGGCAAAGTTCGTTGGCCTAGATACTGTCAGTTTGATCAGGCCTAGACAGATATGCTATAAAATGAAAATTGCAGTGAGACTCCAGCTTGTTTCCGTATGCAGCTCAGTACGCTTGATAAAGCAAGTTAGCACAGAGTAGCATGTGCACTGCAGAAATACTGCACATCTGTGCATCCCGGGAAAATTTACCGCAAACCTGCATAGCACAAGAGCATGTAAGTGTGTAGGTATTTCAAAATGTAACCTCTCAAACGAGCACTAATGTCAATATGGTCAATTAGGGCTTTCATTTATTTGGCGCCATGTTGCGCATTTAAGCATAAGCTCTAGCAGTATTTAAGCATCTTCTCGACACCTACTCAAACTTACCGAACTTTTCGTAATTAATTTTACTTTTCTTTTGATATTTCACGGTTTTACCAGGATACACCTGAGGACGTGGTAGGTCGTAACGCGTTAGCGCGTGTTCATCCTATCGAAAAGCCACATAGGTCCAGTGATGATTTGGTCCACATGCGCTTGCGCGGATATGCATTCGTACAGTACTTCTGCGCTGTGCGGCTAACATCGTGCTAAATTGATTGGCCACAGGTAGTAAGCTGCATGCTGAAACACACTGTAGTCTCACCACCAGCTTTGTTCTCTGTTTACTTTCTCGCATCTCTCTAGGCCTGGGCAACCTGATAGTATCTTCGCCCACGTGCAGTCTGACTGTGCGGCACTTTGCCTGGATCAGGCTTGTGCTTTCATACATACACACATACCACATGCGATTCAGGATCACTATAAGGTTTTCTAGCCTATCATATCCGATCCACTTTAGAAAATATACTGTGGTTATCATGAAGCTTGTAAGCTTTTTACACTGTAATAAACCATGGTTATATCTAGGAAGATTGAGAATCAGGCTCTGAGTACGTGATTTTCGCATAGCATTATGTGTTGTATACAACAGTAAACACCAGAATTTTAAGGTTTTTAGAAAGGAAAGTTAGACAGTTAGTTCAAAATTAAATTAATTTGCAAAATATGGTCCTTAATATTCGCATCGTGTTAATTGAATAGGGCGCTAGATCAGTTCAGTTTAATTTGCACGAAATGAATCGTGGCCGAGACGCAAATCGAGCTTCCAGATTTCTTTCAGTGGTATGCCACTGAAGAGCGTACTCCACTTCAGACAATATCTTCACGAATTTCGTCTAGTACGAGAGAAATCTGGAATGCAACAGAAAAAAACATACACTAATATGTGTGGAGCGACCTTAGTGCCTATCGATGGAATTCGACAGATTGTCGTCAAATCGCCTATTTGTAGCCCAGATTTATTCAGGTGGTTTACCACAAAAAAGCGACTACCACTACAAACTTTATCTTTGCGAATGTCTTCTGGTATGAGTTCAGTGTAAGTCAGTTCTGTTGGAACAGGATTGTAAATAGTTCAATAGTTTACTGTGGTGTAAAAGCGTAGCTTAAAAATAACCGCATGTTGGTATGTACAGTGTCGTATTTCACTCATTTTGCTATTTGCAATTATTAATTATTGTGACCTTGACAATATATACGTTTTCTTCTTCTTCTTCTTCTGAATCGAAAGCAGAAGGGATAAAATCCCGTTTGAGCTTCTTCACAGTAATAGACATGGGTGACTTCTGCTGACAAGGCAAACCCTGAGAGTAGAGGAACACCACTATATCACTCCGGGGATCAAGTCCATCCGTCTCAACAAATGCTGATCCAACGCGCTTTTGAATAGCTGTTCAGATGGTAGAGACAGGAGCTCTTTCGGTAGAGAGTTCCAAGTGTTCACCACCCGCGTGGATAGCGTGCTCGCATTACTCAGCTTCAGCCTTCTAGGCTTCTGCAACTTAAAGTCATGTCCACGTGTCCTCGACTCACCTACTAATCGGAAGTACTGGAGGAACTCGTCTCCATATTGACCGAGAAGAATACGGCGTGTCAGGAGCAGGTCATATCTTTCCCTTCGAAGCTCTAGGGGGTAGAGTTTCAGCAAGCTCCTTCTATCCTCGTACGCCAGTTGGCGCATTCCACAAACCATCTTAGTGCCCCTCCTTTGTACCCTCTCCAAGGAGTCGCATTCGCCTTTGGACTGAGGAAATGCAACAGGTAGCCCATATTCCAACAGAGGACGAATGTACACAGAGAAAAGTGTCTGGAACATTTGCGGGGTAATGGACGCAAAGGAACGCCGAATCGCCCAGAGCATCCTGGTAGCGCTGCCTATTCTCCGACAAGTGTCAGCCTTCGACTTCAAGGAATCCATAACCAGAATCCCTAAGTCTTTTTCGACCGTCACCGCTCTAATAGGCTTACCTCCAATAAAGTATTCACCACCAGTGTCATCGGAGTTTATGCGCATGACCACTGTCTTGTCCTCATTGATAGGCAGTGACCAGCGATGTGTCCAACTGACTAAGTCATCAACTGCTTGTTGCAGTTGCTTGTGGCCATCGCAGGAACTGACAGAGGCCCACAGTTTCAGATCATCCGCGAATAAAAGACAATCGATCGCTACCGCGTCCGGAATATCATTCACGAAAACTTTGAATAGCAATGGGCCAAAGACAGATCCCTGCGGCACTCCGGAGCCTGCTATCATCTCTGAAGACAAAACTCCATTCACCTCGACACGGTTTGACCGCCCTGAGATGAAGGTCAACGTGGACGTTTGCTCCTTACGATATTTTGATATTGATGTGGACATCCGATCTATTTCAAGATTATTACAAGAACTTTCATTCTATTTTCAACGGATTTGAACATGGTTACGACTTGTAAATCTGCAAAAGGAGATCATGCAGCACTGAATATACGATGAATATACGATTAGCGCGCGGTGTTCGAAATTTTGCAACTTCTAGTGCTGTGTGATTTTATACTTTATTTCGACTCAGTTGACTCCCAGTTAGAACCGAAAATGCCTGCCATTTCAAGCTGTTCTTGCCCAGTGTGTGGCTTTCGTGTCGGACCTAGAACGAAGTCTATCACTTGCTCTTTGTGCTGCACGAAAACGCATCTATCTTGTGAACCTCGTCTTACGGACTTAGAAACTGCAGTAATACGGTCACAGGCATCTTCTTCTCTGAAATACATTTGCCAGATATGCCTTTCTGGTTTTGAATCTCTGCAGAATAATGGTCGATCTACTCTGCTGACATGTCCTATGCGTACCTTACAAGTTACTCCAGAGTTGTCCTCAACACCAGCTCAACCCGAAAGTGCAACCCTCCGTCAAGCAGTCGATAATAGGATTTCTAAAGTTGAACGGGTCATAAACTGGTCACACCAGTGGGACCTCCCACTTAACCTTAATAAGAGCCAACTCTTGTCAGCACTGGTTGATAAGATTTCAGTTCAGGTGTCGGGCAATTCTCTCACTGTGAGCGCCACACAGCGTGTTAAGGATTTAGGAATACTAGTTAGGACAGACTTCAAATGGGAGGACCAATGCGCCGCTGAAGCTCAACGTGCTCGCAAAGTTCTCTTTCGGCTGAGATCCGTGTTATCCAGCAGAAGACCCGAGGTATTCCTGCCCTTTTACAAGGCATTAGTTAGGCCGCATTCAGAATATTGTGTCCAGGCGTGGTGCCCTTACTACAAGAAGGATATCGTTCAACTCGAAAGCGTACAGCGTCTCGCAACTCGCATGATTGAGGGTCAGCGAGGGAAACCGTACGCTGCACGCCTAAAGTCCCTAGATCTTTTTTCACTTACGCGCCGTCGTTTGAGAGGTGACTTAATTGAAACCTTTAAGATCTTGAAGGGGTTAAGTGGCGTTAGCATGACCGACTTCTTTGCCTTAAGTCCTGAGCTGGGCACCCGGGGCCATTCACTCAAACTTGCTAAGGAGCGATGTAGACTAGACTCCAGGAAAAACTTTTTCAGCCTCAGGGTGGTAAATTTCTGGAACCGGCTTCCAGAAGAACTTATATCCTGCAGTTCTGTCGTAAGTTTTAAGCAGGGTTTGGACCGCATCTGGGGTAAGCTTTTTCCTGAATTCTCCCCCTAATTTTTATGCAAGATTAGGTTGTTCACCATTTTTATCGTTGTTTGGTAAGTAAGTAAATGCTAAAGTTCTGTTTGTTTAATACACAACTCTTCTTTAGCTGACCTCTCACCGTACTGGTGAGGAGAAATGTATTCTTATCTTTCCAGCATCATTCATTACGTGGTGCTTCCTAAATACAACCCGGATAATCCCTTGGCATCGCGATCGTCGAGGATATCCAAACCACAATAAGAATAAACGCTTTGGCAGTGGTGGTTGCTTCTCTGCAGCTTTCCACCGAAAGAAATTCTGGACGCTCGATTGGCTCGTTCGCCACTTACTGCCCTGTGCAACTGAACTGAACTGTACTGAACTGAATCTGATGTCCGCCGTATTCTCGCAGAACTCGCCTCTCTGCGCCGGCAACAAGATCAGCCTGTAGTTTCTGTTGTTGAATGTAAACCTGGGTGCACACTCTCCCCTCCGTCATACCTTCCACTATAAGACCCGGTTACTGCAACTAGCTCAAAGAAAAAGCAGTCAAACACTTCTCCGCCAAAAGTCAAAAACGCGCGTCCTCATACATTCTCCGTCATTTGTACCAATGTACCTGAGTCAACATGTACACAGTCCAAAAGTAAACGTGAACATGATCTACAACAGTGGATTGACTTGTGTTCGAAAATGAAAATCCCAGCCATAGATCCCTGGGGTATAACACGATTAACCCGACATCCATCTTTCCTTCATGCCGATAAAGTCTGTCTCTTACGTATTGAGTTGCAAACGAGTGAACAAGCTGAAGACGTTTTATTGTCTGCCTATTTACTCCACGGTGAATCTAGTATTATCCGGATCTTTCCGAACGTTTCATGGACTGAGCGCCAAAAGAATCGTGATTCTAAATCAACGCGCCGAGAGCCATCAGCTATCATCATTCATGGTGTACCAGGAGGCGAATGTTCGAATGATCTAGATAAGAAACAGCATGATTACGATCAGTGGCGTTTCCTACATATTCACATGGAGTGTACTGATATAACCAAAACCGTTATTTACCGTCTTCCTCGTTCATGTTCATACTCTGGAAATTCTCCCCGCTTACTGAAGGTTTGTTTTCTACATCCCGATATGGTTAATTCTGCGTTAAGTGCTCGGCGTACAACTCGTAGATATGCTCCACCTAATGTTCGACTATATTCCGACAATCCACGCCGTAATCCTATACCGACCGTTGTATCCAGATTGCCCAACACTGGCACCGAGGGTGACTCACTCGTCAATCCTAAAGTAACAAATCTACTGACGTATCAAAAAACCTGAACCAGCCGGTCGTGTCCCGACCGGCTCAGGTGTAAATCAGCCTTCACTTATTCTGCGGAAGTCCCTGGTATGTGGCTATACTAATGCTCAAAGCCTTCTTAGTAAAATTAACGAACTCAGACTACGTACTTCCGCTTGCCCCTATGACATTCTTGCCGTCACAGAAACTTGGTTGAGTGATTGCCACCTCGACAGTGAGATTGAGCTGACTAACATGACTGTCCTCCGGTCAGATCGGCCTACAGCAGGAGGAGGTGTAGCTCTTTACACCCGATCATCATTACACTGCTCAGTATTAGATGGTTTTCAATCTTCCGACGCTCTTACCTGTGTTCTGCAACTATCCGTTCATTCAACGTTACTGATTGTTCTCATCTACCGTCCACCCAATAGCTCAGCGGCTCGCGACATGCAATTGCTGACAGATCTGAACCACGCATTAACTGTTTTCCACACACATGTCCTCATTATGGGTGACTTCAACTTACCACGCCTATTCTGTGACCCATATCCTAGCAACCCTCTATCTAATGAACTACTGGACTTAATACACACTCATCCACTTTTCAACCACTCCACGCTCCCAACACGTTTTCACTCGCAGCA
Source organism: Atriophallophorus winterbourni (assembly GCA_013407085.1). Classification (NCBI taxonomy): domain Eukaryota; kingdom Metazoa; phylum Platyhelminthes; class Trematoda; order Plagiorchiida; family Microphallidae; genus Atriophallophorus; species Atriophallophorus winterbourni. The sequence continues at coordinate 19,387 of JACCGJ010011372.1, read as the reverse complement.
TTCGCCCTCACTGCTAGACTTGATTTTGACCAATGACGAATTAATGATTGAATATATCAAACGGGAACCCCCACTTGGGCGCAGTGATCATGTCTTCCTCCACTTCGACCTAGTTTACTGGGCTGATAAGGTAAATGCACGCTCTATTTATTCATGTAAACGGACAAACTACGCGTCTCTCAACACTATCATTGATGAACAAGATTGGATTATTAACTCATCAACTTCGGCGGAAGATGCCTGGCTTCATTTTTCGACCCGCTTACAGCATCTGCAAAGCTTATGCACCGTTACCGAAGAAGTTTCGCTCAAAAGTCGAGGTTTTACTCCAATTCGTAGTCGCACTCGAAAATGGATGCGGAAAAGAAATATTGAATGTGCTACCTATCTCAGTATGTCAACTCCTGCGAACTGGGAGCGCTATCGGAAGCTTCGTAACAAAGTCAATTCGCTAGTTCGCGATGACAAACTCGCTTACCAGTACAGACTAACGAGCTCTTTTGCCATCAATCCCAAATGGTTATTTAGTTATGTGAACCGCTTGAGCTATGTTAAACCTGGAGTTACGATCCTTGAGACTCCACAAGGCTTGACCCAGGATGCTGCAGCTGCGGCCGAAGCTCTGAAAGCTCATTTTGCCTCAATTTCTAAATCTTCTTCAGGCAACATACCGATTCCTGTAAATTCATCCCCATCCCATTCCACTTTATCTGACATCAAATATACACCCACAGTTATATATCGTAAACTAAAAAACTTACGGCCCACCAGTTCCGCTGGACCAGACGGTTCCCATCCCCGAACCCTACGCGAATGTGCCTCCTCTCTCTGTTATCCCTTGGCTAATCTTTTCACGCACCTTTTTGTTAACGGCTGTGTCCCACTTGAATGGAAGTGTGGATCTATCTCTCCCATCTATAAAAGCGGCTCTCGATCTCTTGTGTCTAATTACCGACCGATAACATTACTCTCTGTTTTATCGAAACTTATGGAATCTATTATCAGTGACTCTCTGATCCAGTTCATTGAAGGACGACACCTTCTGTCTGATTCGCAACACGGTTTCCGTCCTCGGAGATCATGTGTGACAAACCTGATGCTCGCACGTGACCACTGGACATCCAAAGTCGACAAAAGACGTGAGATTCACCTAGTATACTTAGATTTCTCGAAAGCTTTCGACAGAGTCAACCATCGAATCTTGCTTCGCAAATCATGTTCTCTAGGGATTGCAGGTCAGTTGCTTCAGTGGCTTGAGAGTTATTTATCAAATCGCCGCGCATGCGTCCGCGTTGATGGATGTCTCTCTTGAAGTTTCAGCATTTCCAGCGGTGTCCCTCAAGGCTCTGTACTCGGGCCAACCCTATTCCTATCCTCCATTGATAATGTCGTTCAAGCCATTGATTACCACACGCTCATGTATGTCGACGACATGAAACTCTGGAGAGTCATCACATGTCAATACGACATCGATCAACTACAGGACGACCTCAATTCGCTTTATGTGTGGTCACTCGAAAATTGCTTACCGTTCAATACAGAGAAATGTCGCGTCCTTTCAACGCGTACAAACTCTAGCCCAAGCTATTACCTGGGATTATACCCAATTGATACGACTTTCTCAGAAAAGGACATAGGCATTATCGTGCAGTCCAACATGTCAGTCTCGGCGACGTGCCTGAGAGCAGCCAATAAAGCAAACGCCATGCTTGGTCTTCTCAAACGTGTTTTTCGCAGATTTGAACCTCAATTTTTGTCGCTTTTGCTCGAAGCATTCATCCGTCCACGTCTCGAATACGCCGTTCAAGTTTGGTGCCCGTGGTTACTGAAGGACCAAAGACTTCTTGAGGCTCACTAGCGACGCGCCACAAAACTTGTCAGAGGTCTGGCCTCGTATCTTTATCCTGAACGTCTTCGCTCCCTCAATCTCTTTTCAGTTAAATACAGAAGGCTCCGTGGTGACCTCATTCTCACCTACCAAATCCTCTCATCCACTGATCACCCTTGTAAACACATTCTCGTCCTTAATCGTGAAACTTCACATCTTCGTGGCCATTCACTCAAACTTTCATATCAACACTCACGCCTCAACTGTCGCAGGCATTTCTTTTCCCTCCGGATATGTACTCACTGGAATAGTCTACCCCAGGAAGTCGTATCCGCAACATCCGTAGAGGTTTCTAAACGGAGTCTGGACGCTCATTTAAATGATCTCCACAACAACATACCTTGAGGCCTTGTCTGTCCGATTGCTGTTGTTCTCGGATAGCACTGATCCACTACACCGCATCGCGTACTAGCTTCATTTTTTCAGTTACGTTGTCCTCCTTGCCTTACTACTCTGTTCATTCCCTTCCTAACCACCTGTCAGTTTTACTTGTTTCCACGTCTAACGCCACCCCGATGCCTCCGTATTCTCCTGCTACCGCCTCGCAATATAAGGAAGGCGCAATTCTAAAAAGAGTGTGGCCCGCTATAAGGCCTCCCCGTCACCAAACAGATGACACTCACTATTTTATTTCCACCACACTGTACATACCAAACTGTGGTTATTTTTAAGCTATGCTTTTACACCACAATAAACCATTGAACCATTGACTGCAAGGAAGCCTCAAGAGAATGGGGGCTCAGCTGCTCACTCTGGGGATTCTTGTCTGGTTTGTTCGAAACAGGTCGCCAATAACGCTAAAGCTGTTCAATGTGAAATTTGTTTAATGTGGATACATATTCGATGTGGTGGAATGAAGCCGGAGATGTATAATAATAATAATAATAATAATAATAATAATGTATATTCTTGGATACACCAAGTCATGCCATGCATGATCATTTGTTTTCATGAATACGTACATCAAATAAAACGGTAATTATACAAATGTTAAGGTCAAACATAAATACATTTTTTGTTAACAACCGTAAAAAATAGTTGGATAATATTTGTACATAAGGTAGCTTGTTTAAAACATGAAGTTGATAAAATATCGAAAAAAATAAATGATAAATGTTCATGTTTTTAACGAATACGGCAGTATTTGTTTAAAATGGGTTAATTACAGTTTGGGTTGGTCTGGACGAATAACGATATTCTCACAGTTGACAGTTGATTGGTCGGTTATTTGATTGGCTGAAATTATTCATTCTGGGTCAAATAAAACTCCTCGAAAGTGATCAGGGATTATTTTGGTGATTATGAGCGCTAACGATATCACTGAGCTTTTTCAGCATACTATTTGTGACCGGTTGTTCGAAAGTCTCGAGGAATTGAACCACATGCTGGCAGAATTCACTCGAGTTTCCGGAACCCACTATTCCAAACGATCTTCGAAAAGAAATTCAGCGGGCGAGCTGACATTCATGAAATATGAGTGTCAACGAAAAGGATCCGTACAGAGGCCTACACGTGGAATTCGTCGCCGAACTTCCACCGCAACCCATTGCGAAGCTTTTTCCAACATTCGTCGCCATGGTGTGCAATTTCGGATTACTACTAGTAACATAGTCCATAACCATGAATCACTAACTGGTGAAGCCGGATCGTGGCACTCCCGCAACAGACGACTCACTCCTTCGGAACTGGATGCCATTCAGCCGATGCTTGAAAGCGGGGCCACGTCGTTCAATATTCGGTATTATGTGAAAACTAGGTTCGAAAAGAATTTTACTGGGTGGGATGTTGGGAATATGTGTCGTCGAGTTCTGAAAGGACGAAACAATCCAGGTGATCGTTGTTGAAATGCAATTAAAATAAAATAATAATTAGTGAATATACTTATAATAATCCATTTTTCATAGCCTATATTCGCCGCATGGAAGCTTAACTGGACGTCGATGGAAAGGCCAGGGTACTGCTGGACGGAACAGACAAGATGACGCATTTCATGTTCAGTTTGTTTACTCGTTTTTCCGATTTTATTCTTATCGATGGTACATTCCGTACTAATCGTGAAAAGTATTTCCTTTATCAATTGATGATCGTGGATGGCTGCAGCAGAAGTCTTCCTGTAGCAATAGGTTTTATGTGGCGGGAGACATCACAGGATATCCGGACGTTCCTACTAACGTTTGTTGAATTCGTCGGTGATAGGGACGCCGTTCGTGTTATGATGTCCGATGGAGCCCCTGCGATAGCGAATGCAGTTGAAGACGTTTTTCCCAACGCTTCGCATCTGCTTTGCCGAGTGCACATTATTCGGAATGTCACTCGTCGTAACCCCCAAAGGGAGGCTCTTAAATGGGTGTACGTAGCAATGAGTACCAGGAGTTTGTGGCGATACGCCTTTGCGTTAATCAATGTGCAAAGAGCGGATCCCGTGTTCTTTTCATACTTCAAAGTGCAATACTGTGGCAGCTCCCGTAAGTGGGCAAATGCTCGCCGTCCTAAGGTATCTACTTACGGTATTGGGGACACGAACATGGTAGAGGCGATGCACAAATGTTTAAAAATGAATCGCCTTAGTGGTAGGATCGATATATGGGAGGCCATTCGGATATCCCAAATCGGTGTTGGGTATCTTATCTGGCACCGACAACGCGAAATTTATTCGAATAGCATGAGGCGGGTTCGCGTCCCCAACCACTCGGAATTAGATTCCCTGTGCGATCTTCTTATGCCATACGCCGTAGACCTCATATCCGCAAACGTAACTGCTTCGAAAGTTACTATAGTAGGCTCAACGAAAATTATGGTTCTTGTTAGGGACTCGCGTGTTTGAGGGGTGTGCTGCTTGAAATGGAAGTGCACATGTACCTTTTTCGTTGATCAATGTTTGCCATGTATGCACGTGCTTGCTGCGGCAATATTGAAAAACTTTGATGTGTCGTCACTCCCGCTTATCAGCGCTGGTTAAGGAGTACTAATCACGTAATGCCAGTAAATTTTTCTTCTGCTGATGTTCTTAGGCGAAATAATCGCGTGTTTTCATCTGGTCAATTTTACGCAGAAGATTTAATAAATCGTTTGCGCCGCAAATCAAAGCCACCATACTTCAATCTGTTCCTGCGTAGTATTTATAACTTCTTAAATACGACTGGTTCTTGTCCAATGCCTCCGTCCACTTTAACATTAGACCATGGCAATATGCCACTCGCGTCCCGACGTTATGACACTCTTCCAGTTAAAACATTATTGAATATAGAACCCAGTGACGTCAACCGTCAGATATCGTCTCCGGTAGCCAGTTACGACGAAGAAGCAACCATTCCCGCTGTGGAAGGCAACGTTGTTCGGGTATTAGGCATTCACGATGGCCGGATCAACGATCGTGGACGGGCAGCTTCTTCTCACAACCCAATCCCATCCAACTCTCGACTACCTCCAGTAGATCTGGATGAGTTCTTAGGCCACGATCAATTATGTGGTCAGTGTGGTTCTGATGAACCACCGGAATTTGCTGGAAAAACAATAGAATGGGAGCAATGCCTTTATTGTAACCAATGGTATCACCTCTAATGTTTAATTACCCCATCCCCATTTCTGACTGATAAGTAATGCTTCGATTGCAGGCAAAAATTTGAATGAATTTTTAATATAATTTAACACAGATAACTATGATCTAATCTATTTATGATGAGTTTTAGTGTCCAGTAATTAGCGATGGGATTCGAACTCGTCTGCGTTTTGGGAATCGTTCGAAAATGTGATTCGTTGTACGTGAATCAATACACCGGTGAATACATTCCACATGTAAGTTTTTATCCTCAAATATGTTTTAACGTGATGCCGTGTGTGGTGTTCTTCCAGTGAACTGAACCAAAACTCTCGCTAAAAAGCGTGAACGTCTGACAATCGTTCACACATCAATGATCTTGATTTTTTTTATCCTTTTCGGTAAAACCTACTGCTTTGAATTATATCCAACGAGCAATATGATGGAGAACATCGTACGGCTAAAAAATAAAAATCGTTATCGGCAACGCAACACGAACCCGCAACTGAATACGTAAGCTTGTATTTACGTTAATCTTTCTAATATTCTATTATACTGTATATACCTGAATTCTATACCTATCTCTCCTCCAGGTGTTGTCATCTCGTGCCTCCGGACACATCGCAATATCAATTTGAGGGTAGAAGAATACGAGGAATAGAAGGTTTACTGGAACACAACTTGCTGTTCAACAAATTTTGAAATATATATTTTATTTCCCATCCATTGGCTTTCTTAACCTAAGGCAGTAAATTGGACATGGCCATATTTCATAGTGCGATCAAATGCGATAAAAATGTGTTGTGTTGAGACGAGTGAAATGTTGCTCTCTTAGCTGATTGTGCATCGTGAAAAACGTTCCATTAGTGAAGCTGCATCGAATTTAGTTAGCTTTTTGAACTATCATGTAGCTTTTGACTCATAAATATTTCTTCATGACATTGTACGTTGACTAACCGCTCATGCTCTGTGAGATAGACCAAGAATTTCCACGTAGCTCCCCTCTCACTACATGTGGTAGAGCGTTAAGTTTCATTCGCCCCCTGTAGTCTGCTAGCCTGTACAAGACGCGCACTTTCGTCCAATAAGATTGCGAGTTTGCGCGAAAGCGTCACCCCCTCACTCGCTTGAATCGAAAGACAGTTTTAGGCTGAGAGATTACAGTGTATGTAATAATTTCACCACACAGAATATCAGCCTTAAATCGGTGACGGCATATTGACACTGGTTTCACGTTATAATGTTTAAGACGAGGGAGTAAAGCTAATAACTACTGAATATATACGTTTACGAATATTAGACACTATGGATGGTGACATTGATAGAGATAGTGAGCTGATTTGATTTTCAACATTGATGACTTTTGTACCATTACTATGCACATAACATGTCTTAGAATTTCGACAAACTGACTGAATATGTCCAAATGTACCACACTTAAAACATTTAGCATTACGAAATGGACAAGTAAATTGAGAATGTAACTTGATGCAAGATGCACATTTTCCAAACTTCTGATTGTCAAAATTAGACTTTCTTTTGCTGATTTCGCTTACTCTGTCTGGTTTGACATAAGAATCATTTTGTCGCTGTGGTCGGTTCCGAACAAAACAGTTTGAGTGTCAGAATTAATTTGATGATTAATTTCTTATGAAACATCTCCATTGTGTTCGCATATTCTCTTGACATTTTCATAGGTTGGATTATTCAACATCAATAACTGGCGATATAAATCAAGTTCATTGATACCAGCAATTAAACGATCTCTCTTTCCCCTTCTTACTTCATGTGTGAAATTATTCGAATTAATATTGAATTATTACCATCATACGGATATTATTGAGCTTGTTGTTTGGCGTACCACTCATCAACTGATATGAGGCTCGCTGAATCTCATCTTACCGTCTCCACCTGCTGACAGCAAACAGACGGAAACAAGCTTCACAGTGTATTCAGTACAAACAACATTTATCCGGATTTAATTTCACGATAAGATTCTTTCATTTTTCCTGCAAGATTATCGTTGAATTCTATCCAAATACACTAGTATACAAAATGATTCATCTACAGTTATAATATAACACATTCCGTTAATACGCTATATGCGTCTCAGTGGTCGTACAACGTTATCCACTTTCATGAAAATAGTTTACTTTTCCTACAAGATTCATATGCGTTGATTTGTTGTTGCTCCTACGTTTGATTCAGATATGACCTTAAATAAAAGTACAGACTATGGTATACTACCAGCCGAGAGGCTAAGCTTGTTGTAAACCATTGAGGTCAACATGGGAATGTTCCGGCTCGGTTTGAAAATCCGGTGGACGGTAAGGCTAAACGTGTTGCCAACCCTTGAGGTCAACATGGGGTGTTCCGAAGTAAACACACTGGCCGACAGAAAGTTGTTATTCTGAATGAAACCTAATCTAAACTGACCGTCAACTTGATACGTTGAGGTCAACATGGAAATGTTCCGTAGTGGACCAAATTGTCGAGAAAACTTGAATTTGTTTTTCGGAATGAAACTTGCTCTAAGCAGACCGTAAAATACATACATAAAATGAATATTAAAGATATACGGATAACAGACGTATCACTGTTTCGTTTCAACTAAATTAGATTTGCATAGTTTGTAGTTGTATGTAATGAATTGTAATGAATGGAATTAAAATAACCCCATAACGAGATAATATAAGTTCAGGATCCTCAATCGTGCATCTATCTATCTATCTATCTATCTATCTATCTATCTATCATTCAATCTATTAATTAATTTAACTTTAACAACGCCAATTGTAATGAAGATACAAAAATGTATCCATGGTCGGTTGTGCTAAGCTAGATGAGGAGACTCGTGTGCGAATGTTGTTAGGGAAGTTGTGGCCAGTAGAACATGGAAAATATTGCAATTTTATTCTTCAAAAATGTCGAAAATATTTCAGTTTGATAAAAATCGTTGAATGCCTCAGCAGAATTTTCGGCGAACGCTCATCTTTGTTCAACATCAGATACAACTGTATGCAAATTACAATAGGAGTTGATGAAGATATCATAACATACCCTGGCAGAGTAAATCAGCAGTGCGAACGTTTTAAACTAAAAAACCTTACAGTCTCAAATATATATGGGATTCAATCAGATAAGAGAATTATTTAACAATTTCAATGCAACAGATTATAACAGAACAAACCAGGAAGTGCATGTCTACACTGTGGAATGCTGCAATGTAACATTTCATTTCATGGCGTGCATTCAAATGGTCATTGTTACATTACCGAACTCGATTTTTTGAATGTTTTTGGATTTGACCGAATTAATAAACTTGATTAATGAGAATTCTAATTCTGCATATTCGCGAACCATCTAGCGTCGATAACCCTTTATGTGAGCTCAGCACTTGGCCAATAACAGAAGGCCCGTGGTTACGAATCCACATTGATTTTGCAGGTCCGATTGAAGGTATATATTACTTCGTCATTGTTGATGCAGAATAAAAGTGGCCCGAAGTGTTTCCAATGAAATTTGCTTCAACTCAATCGGTGCTATCCACGTTTGTGTACGACAACGTCTCACAATTCACATCTGTTTTTAAACAGTTTCGCAGATCGTGCAGAATAAAACATGTATACCACCCCCAGTCAAACGGACTGGTTAAAAGGTTTGTGAACACATTAAAGCGAGCTAGAGCCAAAACATAGTTAGATGGAACGCATCACGACTTCTTGGACATATTCTTATTATCTTGCAAATCAACACCGATACATTCCACAGACGATAACAGACCATCAGCAGAACTATTTTCGGGAAGGAAGCTAAGGCAAACATTTGATGCCTTGAAACCAGTAACTGTGCGACAACCGAAATACAGTCGTAAAATGGAGCATCAGTGTAACAAATATCATGGTGCAAAACAAAGAATGTTTAACATTGGGAATAGAGTTTATGTACGGAATATACGATACAATATGGAGGATTGGTTATCAGGAACAATAGTCAGGAATGTTAGAAAAGTCATAAACAAAGTATAAGTTGGTAACCTAATATGGACACGCCATATCAATCATTTAAACAGCAGTATCATTAATTATAATTGATTCAATATTGTTGATTGTTATTAAAACACTCGTCACATATGGCCAGGTGTATACCTTATTACTAAACCAAAGTCGGAATTCAAAATTCTATAGTTACGAACATTTTAGCCTCACAACTGTTGTGAGTTATAACGCGACCGACGTCTCTGGTTCACCTGGTAATCAGTGGTTACATTCGCTTGGTTACCAGCATATGTTTACTACACCTAGACATGGATTAGTTGGAACATCAATAGGTACGCTAGAACGTGCAATTCCATAATGATCCACAACTACATTTATTGAACTTTTTTGTTTATGGACAATTTCGTGCGTCAATTTGATAATAGTTAATCATAAATCGGATCTATATGTGTAAGCAGTTAACTCCCAATGAAAGTCAACATTATAAAAAACGATCGTTTCACAGGAATCACATATGCGTAGTTGTGATTTGTTTAACACGATTTAACTATTATTTCAATGCACTCGATGATTTTATCAATTATCAACGGCTGTTAGCTCTGTATTCTCCTTTTTAAACTTATATATCATGATATTTCACAGATAGATTAAGTATAGCATATTGCATTATTAGACCGTACAACAAAATCGATACTCGTGCATATAATTTACTAATCCTGCCATTCAAACGAGCTTTGCTATAGACAACCCGAAATTTTAGTTTAACTTTCTTGGCTATCAGGCCTGTCTACTTTTTATTTGTAAGTAATCGCACCAAATAAATTTGTTTTTCATAATATACACAAACCACAAAACCTTGAGCGTTCGTTCATTGACATCTGATTGGTCGGTTATTGGATTAACTAAAATTATTCTGAATGATTTTGTGACAATTTCGTCAGCTTTGATTGGTCGGTTATTTGATTGGCTAAAATAATTTATTCACACAAACTACAGCGTTTGTGTAAATATCGTCAGCCGGTCTGGACCGCAATATTTATTCATGTATGATGTTTCAAATGCAACCTTGAACGCAGATAATTGTATAGGGAGTTCACTTCATCAGGTCACGGAGATATGAGTTGCATCGCCCTTTCAAGAATTGTGAGAGTGCATTTTGTTGAATTTCAACAATTCTGAAAAGTAAATTCTCAAGAAAAAAGTTATATGTCACTTTTTTGCTAAACAAATATTAAAAGCCTTTTATGCCGTATAAGTATAAATTATCTATAGTTGTAATAATTCGAAATAGCTTACCTAATTTTTCCGGAGATAAAAAAGAGTTGAGTTGTTTTTTGAATTCAGTTTGTGAAGTGCTCAATCTTATATTATTGGGAAGTAAGTTCCATAAACGAGAATATTTATAAATGAAGAAATCTCTTCGTATACAATTGTGGATTTTCGGTATACATATTTTATTTTTGTGTCGAAGATTATATACTTCAGAGTTTTTGAAATCTAATTGTAAATCAATGTCGATCATATCTTTTTTCAATATTCTGTGAAAGAGTATAAGATTTTGTTTTATTCTTCAAAACCATAATGGTTGCAATCCTAGGATCTGACATCTTTTCTTATATGAATGCTTATCCGAACTGGTGGTAATTGATTGTGTGAAAGAACGTTGGATGCCATCTAAAGCATAGCTATCCAACCGAGTAATGTTACTAGACATAATGTTGTAATAATCTAATGAAGGTAGTGTATGTAACCTGTAAAGTTCCAGCTTGCACTGGGGCAAAGAGATGAATCTATAAAGTAAACCTATATTCTTTTTTGTTTTGAAAATTAAGTAGAAAATTTGTTCATGAAATGTAAGTCATCCAGAATATCGATAACCTAAATCACGTACACATTGTGCTGGTTGTTGTGGTGCATTATTTACAATGATAGAATCTTTTGGTATGATGCAGTTGAAATTCATGGAAGTAGATTTATTGGTGGAGAACTCAAGACCGTTTCGAATACTCCATTGAAGTAGAGCATCCAGGTCTTGGTTCAATTTTGATATGAAGTCGTTAGTCTGGTTAGATGGAAAGGCTATGGCGACTTTTATATCATCTGCAAACAAAAAGATCTTACAGTGTGTTATGACAGATAGTATATCGTTGATAAATATTAAGAAGAGTAGTGGACCTAGAACGCTTCCTTGTATGACTCCGCTTGGAATTGGCAAAGTTCTAGAATGGTAGCCATTTATATCTAACGAAAAGGTGCGACCAGTGAGAAAAGATTTGAACCACGGAAGTAGGTTTCCAGTAATACCTAAAGCAGATAATTTTGCGAGGAGTAGATTATGCGGGACCCTGTCGAAGGCTTTCATAATATCAATGAATACAACTATGACTCCAAGGTTTGAATCTAGTGATTGTGTCACGTAATTTAAAATTCTAGTTGACAAGTGACGCAAGATTTTCTGTTGAGAAATCCGTGCTGGTTTGATATGAAATAGTTTGGTGTCAAGTATGCTAGGGTGGCCTGTCTGACAAGCTTCTCAAATATTCTAGCTAGAAGTGGTGTGTGATTAATGGGTCGATAATTGGTAACTGTATGTAGTGATCCGGACTTATGTCGCGGAATGACAACGGAATGTTCCCATTCTAATGGGAAAGTTCCTGATTTGATAGACGTATTAAAGAGATTGAGTAGTAATAAGAAGAAGTCTTCAGATCCAATTTTGCATATTGCTGGTACGAAACCTGTTTCATCAGGTTTGTAGGAGATTGTAACTTGATTACAAACTTTACGTATGTCAGAGGTATTAATTGTAATTGTGTCTAACGTATTGCATGTTGGGTGTATGATTACCTCTGGATAAGAGTTGTTATTATATGAAGCATTGAAAAATAAAAGAAATTCTTCGCAAATAGCAAAAGGCTCAGTTACTACTGTGCAATTATTACCATGTTGATCCTGTTTAATGTTGTAGTTTATCTTATCTGAATTTTCCGATGTTCTAGCATTCATTAATTCAGATAATGCTTTAGTTTTTTACTAGATTTGTGGGCTGTAGACTCATCAGAAATCAGTTTATGGTTCATAATTTGTACTAGTTTGTCAGATAGTTCATACGCGTGCAAAAGGAAAGATATGTCATGCTTATTACGAGCATATGATGTCAAATAAGCGATGCGTTTTTCTAACTAATGAGCTTTAATCAGTTTGGGGTGTCTATCATGTCTGGTAGTAGATTTCTGTAGTAGCTCAACAAGTTTATTATGAAAGATTTTGGAGGTTACATTGAAATTGTAAGAAAGGAAAAATTCAGTCCAATCTTCGTTTCTAATGAGGTTTTTAAAGATTTTCTAATCTATGTGAGTAATTATATGTGCCTTTTTCAACACTAGTTATTAGGCTATTGCAACTCAATTCAAAAAATATAATGTTATGGTCTCCATTAAAAATGCCGGAGATACGTTTCAGGTTTAAAGGTGTGATATTCAAAGTAAAGACAAGGTCGAGGATATTGTTATTGCGTGTTGGTTTATCAACCTAATAATTTGACGGTGTTGGAAAAAGAATTAGGAATTATGTCGTTGCATTCTACCTGGTCAAGTGAAGGCATGTTGAAATCTCCTGCAATTAATTCATAGCGGGAAGGGTGGACAGAGGCTTCTATGAAACAATCAGTCAAGCGTCGAAGCGATGAAGAAATAGTAGCTGGTGAATAGTAGATGCATCCAAGTAAGAGATCAAATGCCGGTAGTGCCAGCCAGATAGAATCTTCGATATGAACAAAGACGGATGAAATGATGATGTTAGTTTGGAGGTTAGAGTGAACATAAACGAGGCAACCTCCTCCACGTTTTGAAACGCGGTCTTTTCTAAAAATGTGTCAGTTTGGAATCAGAAGTTCACAGTCTGGTTGTTCCTTTTTTGTCCAAGATTCAGTTATAAGAATAATATCAGCGGGATTAGAGAGAAGGAATGAACGTAAAGCTAATAACTTGTTAGTTATGGATCGAGCATTGATAAGAATTAATCTAAGAGATGAGGGGCTACGATCAAAAAATGGCTTATTATGTATTTGATTATTATGTGGAGCATGTTGGTTTAGGTTAAAAGCCTTTGTGGAAGTATTTGAAAATTGCTCATACTTGAATGAGGGAACATAGTAGAGTGAGTTGAAATATGGGAAATTGGTGTCGGGGTACCAGCTAATATGGTTGAAAAGTGCTCTGATGGGTTGTAATAATTCGAAAATGGGTTCGGGTATTGCGGACTTGGTCGATGGAATTGCCATGCCAAGTTCCGATCTAATGGATAAGGCATTATACGACGAATTAATTCCCGAGTATTTCTATTGTCAAAAGTTGAAAAATTCCTGAAAGGAGGTGATGCAGGCAATAACGCACTAGTATGTCGAAACTTCGGTAAGATGGTTCTTTTCCTCAAGTGAGGGGATGTAATAATTTTAGTTGGAATTTTAGGTGAAATAATAGGTTGTGTTGAATTATTCACAGAAGAAGGTGAAGTTGGAGGCGCATTCAACTCTTGTGGCATCTCATCCAATTCCATCGTTTCTTTTCCATTGCTGGAAGATTCGGTGGAATATGGAGTAGTAACGGTACGCTTATGGAACCTAGTTTTTCGTTGCATTGGCGTTAGATCAGGTTTAAAAAATACATTTTTCAATCTAGGAATCGATTTCAAAACTACCTTATGGGCTAAAATGTGTGATGCCAGGCATTTGTCGCTGAGTTCTAATAGGATTGGGCAAGACCTCGAATGCTTAAATTTTCTTAAGCGTTTTAGCGAAGCGCAGTCAAACGGGAAGCCATAAGATGAGCAGATAGTAGTTTTTGAATCTTGTAAAGGAAATCTGTCGTCTATATTAAACAGAATAACATTTTTAGATCTTAAGTCTCTTTGACAAATTTCAGTAACAATTGATTCAACGAACTTATTAGTTCGTTGAAGTATATCCTTGTCGATATTTGAATTATCATCCAAGAGGATAGTCAATGGTTGTAATGTCTTGCAAACCTGTGTAACAAAAGAGTTGTTTTTTCGAATTTCATTTAATTCGGATTCTAACTTCCGTAATTTATTCAAAATAACGGAAGTGTTCTGATCTAAGTATACGGAGCATTTGTTGGTCTTGGGGATCTTACGTAAATTAATTCGTTTCGAGTTAGGTGTTTTAGAATACATATTTCAAATAGTATGAATATAATAATAATCAAAAGAGTGAGAGATATAAAATAAACGTTTTCGTAATTATGAAATATTTGGCAATCACGTACCGTTTTCAAACCAAGCGCGACCTTGGAAATTCGTTGGCTTCAGAAGAATTCATGCGATATCATTCGCACGATATGTAAGATATGCCTTCCACCAACAGGTTTCAAGCTCGCAAATACTCAACTTCAAGTTGACACGGCTCCTGTTAAGACCTCCGAGGGTATTGATGGGAGTATTGTACATTGTGGCTCACCCTCGAAGAAGGATAACCACCACACATCTTGTGTACAGCAAGTTTGCATGCCATCTGAAGATGTACGCACCTTTGCGCAGAGCCGCATGTGAAACTAACTTGCGCATTGTGGATTTTCTGATTGTGAGGATGAGGCCAAAAGTTCATTGGGAACCTCTGACGATAGCCATTCTGAGGGATCTGGATCTTTGGAAGTGATATATTTTAATGCGAGGAGCTTGAGAAACAAACTGGATGAACTCTTTGATCGGATTAGACGGGACTCTTCAGCGATCATTGCGGTGACGAAAAACTGGCTCTCACCTGAGCAGGATGATCCCGAGCTGGCCCTACTTGGATATAGACTCTTTCGTTCAGATCGAACAGACGCTAAAATCGGTGGTGGGGTTGCCTTATATTTCCAACAACATATTTCCGTCGCAGTGTTGGCTCGCTTCCAGCAGACTGCCAGTATTCTGAGAGTATATGGTGCCTTATAAGGACTGCAGCTTCATTTGCCACGATAGGTGTCGTTTATCGTTCTCCCAATACTCAGGCAGATACTGTGATTTCACAAATATGTCTGTATGGTAGATCCCCAAACTGCTTGATTATGGGGTTTTTCAATGCTCCTAGTATTGATTAGACTTCGCTAGATGAAGGTTCTACGTGATTCGAGCGGGACTTATTAGACGCTGTGGTTGATATGGGCTTCGTTCAGCACGTTTCCCATCCGACCATAGTAGGCCCTACTGGGTGTGAGTCCATTTCGGACTTGGCATTCACTCCCACGCAGTCCGATATTACTCAGCTTCGGACTGAAGCTCCATTATTATTTTTTTCTTTTCTTTTATTTATTTATGTTTCTTTTATTTTTTATTCTTTTTGTCTATTTGAAATCTTCGCCGATCGCGCACCCAAGAGATTATCCGCGTTAAATTTAGGAAGCACGGTGAGAGGTCAGCTGAAGTAGCATTGTGTATAATGAATAAAAAACACAAAGAACTTTAACCCTCACTTTATTTACGGGATAACGCTGAAAGACGAAATACCAAAGCTTGTATAGCAATTAAGGAGAGTATTCGGGAAAAAACTTACCCCAGTTGCGGTCCAAAACCTGCTTAGAGCTAAAGACGGTACTGCAGGATATGAGTTCTTCTGGAAGAATGTTCCAGAAGTTTACAACCCTAAAGCTGAAAATGTGTTTCCTGGAGTCTAGCCGACATCCTTACTTAGCAATTTTGAGTGAGTGGCCCCGGGTAATCACCGAGGCAAGATTCGTTAGCATAATCAATAAATCAATAAATAAGAGAATAATTTTATTCCTAGATTTCAAGGCATGTTAATCATGATCATCATTTGCCCAAAGATTTGTACAATCAAATTGCGTTATGTAAAATCGCGAATTCATTCTCAAGGTCACTTTTACAGCGGAATTTTAAGTTTAATAACAATAAAGTTAAACTTACCGTGCGTAGAACGAACCAACATGTACAAACACGGAATCACATAGTGATTTGTGGTTAAGCATACGAAGCGCTTATGGATGACCAAAGTAATTTGTTGCTAACGTCCCGAAATTACACTCCACTACCGGTTTCTGGTTGTTTGCCGTCATCGGATGGAGACAGTATGATTAGGTTCAGTGAGCCTTCAAACAGCGAAAAAGTGGTAAACAAATTTATACTTGAATGCCACTGTTACATACGGTTCGTACTATCTCCGCCTGATGACGGCAAACAGCCTGTAACCGGTAGTGGAGGGTAATTTCGAGGGGTATGAGCAACAGATTACTTTGGTCATTCATAAAGGCCTTGTGTGCGTGACCACAAATCACTATGTGTTTCTGTGTTCGAACATCGTGGTTCGTTGTACGAACCCTATGCAACAGTGGTATTCAAGTATAAACTTGCTGTAATGAATTGAATTGTATTGAATTGAAATGAAATAACCAACCCAGGAATAGAATTGAGAATTAACCACGCTCACTCGAATCACAAATTGTGTATTAATTAATCTAACTCTTAACAACAAGAATTTGAAATACAGAATTATTGATTATTATTGATTGTTATTCGAGCAATAATTACATCCACCGCAGCTCCTAATTGTCCTCCGATTTTTCTAATCTTGAATAGGTTTGTTCCTCAGTCTTTCCGATCCTCTGACAGGTTCACTTGATTCAGTATTCTCGGTAGACAAAGTATGTGACAAGTTTGTTTCTTGTTCATCAGATGCATGTCCAGTGACTGCAGGTCGAATTGATTGAACACACGGAGATTCCAGCGAACCCGAAACGTCATCCACAGTTGCCAACAATTGTATCGCTTTTTCAATGGCAGTAGTCGAAGGTGCCAGTAAGGCTTTCCCTCTAGCGGTTCTGAAAAGTACATTATCTGACGATCGTTCAGATGAGCTAGAAGCCAGTGCTGAATTCGCTTGATAAGATAACTTCGGTGATCTATTTGAAATGGTATCTGATGAATGATGAAGTTTGCTAACTTTGAAGCCAATTTCTTGGTAATGAAAACTAGATTTTCCGCTCGAATCAATAATACGGGCGTGTGTGGACGTGTTAACAGGAGTAGCGCTTGATTTGGTTGATAGGGAAGTCAAATTTTCATAATCAAACAAAAGAGCTTTAGCACGAGCAATGGCAAATCGGTCGAACTGATTTTCCAGATGCAGTTTGAATATCCAGAGTAACGGGAGCGTTCTCCATACTATGATTGGATGTATGAAAGCCAACGTTTCGTTTTTCACTAAGCGGCATAGTTAATGTATCATCATCGTTTGTATGAATTAGAGTTTGGGCTTTTCCGACAGGTTCTCTTAGACCATGTGCAATCAGGCGACGTTTTAAAAATATATGATCACCAGTTATTTCTAAATGAACAGGTTTTATGTATTGTGGTGCTCACATCCCCATCCTTTGCACACCACTACCGGCTTCAGGCTGTCTGCCATTGTCAGGTGGAGAGAGTAATATCAGTTTCAGTGAGCCTCGAAACAGTAGAAAAGCGGAAAACAAAGTTAAATTTTTATGCCACTGTTATATAGGTTTCTTACAAAGAACCACAATGTTCAAATACAGAATCACGGAGTGATTCCTGGCCAAGCGCTCGAGGCGCATATAAAAGACCAATGTATTTTGGTGCTCACATCCCTATCCCTTACACACCACTACCAGTTTCAGGCTGTTTGCCATCGTCAGGTGGAGACAGTAAGATCACGTTCAGTGAGCCTTGAAACAGTGGAAAAGCGGTAAACAAAGTTAAATTTGCATGCCACTGTTACAGGTTTTATGTTCATTCCACCGGAATGCGATGCACACTGACGAGTTAAATCTTTTATTGCACTAGAGTCAACTTTGATAATCAACTTGTAGACAAAAAGGAAAAGTCAATATTGAGTATCTTAATCCATTTTAATTCAAGTATAGGTGGACAAGATTTCGTGACAATGAATGAACACTCAACTGGTTTGGCAGTAACATATCTAACTGGAATAGAGCAAACTTCGACGTCAGGTACAGAATGTCCTCTAACGCCATGAATCGAAATGTCAGATTGATGAATTCGAGCATCAGGGGCAAAATGTTTCAAGTCATTCAATGAAATCAATGATTCCACACTTCCTGTAGCAAGTATAAATTCTTTGGAACCATAACTACTGAATATACGTTTGCGGATATGAGACACTGTGTATGGTGACACTGATAATGATAATGAGCTGATTTGATTTTTAACATTGACGACTATTGTATCATTACTATGCACATAACATGTCTTAGAATTTCGACAAACTGACTGAATAAGTCCAAGTTTACCACGTTTAGAACATTTAGCATTACAAAATGGACAAGTAAATCGAGAATGTTACTTGCCACAAGATGCACATTTTCCAAACTTCTGATTGTCAAAGTTGGACTTGCTTTTGCCGAGTTTGCTTATTCTGTCTGGTTTGACATCAGAATTATTTTGTCGCTGTGGTCGGTTGCTTGACTGCAGTTTATATTTGGAGGTTCCGAACAAAACAGTTTGAGTGTCAGCATTAATTTGACGATTAATTTCTTTTGAAACATCTTCATAATGTTCGCATATTGTCTTGACATTTTCATAGGTTGGATTCTTCAACATCAATAACTGGCGATATAAATCAGGTTCATTGATACCAGCAATTAAACGATCTCTTAAATGATCATATAGTTTATCTTCGAATGCACAACGTGTAGCCTGTATTTGCAATTCCAGAATGAATTGACGAATAGATTGGTTTTCTTGTCTTTGCATTGTATTAAAGCGTGCACGTTCAGCAATTTCGAAATTTTTCGGAGTGACATGCGCTAATAGAATTGATTTCAATTCATTGAAAGTCTTCTTGGCAGGTAGGATAGGGAATGATAAATTTTTCAGCAAAGCATAAGCATCTTCTCCTGCTGAAGTAAGAAAATGCGCAGTGATAATTGAATCAGGCATTTCACCCTTGGTGAGACACCAAAGTTCAAA
>JACCGJ010011371.1:0-33607 GCA_013407085.1 Atriophallophorus winterbourni | reverse complement strand
AAAAAAGTTTATAATGAATCGGTGAGGGCACTTTAATGGTAACGTTTCGCTTCTGACTCAGATGCTACGTCAGACCAAGGGTGTCAGTACGAAAAGAGATCAATCTTAAATTCCATTCACCTGACCAATCCTAAGCTGGCTAAGAACTTTAAGCTTGATCTCTGTTTGTACTGACACCCTTTTCCTGACAAAGCTTCCAAGTCCCAAGCGAAACGTTATCGATAAACTGCTCTCACCGATTCATTACAAACTTTCTTTTTCATGAATATGATTCCCCGATCGGTCACAAACATTTTCCACTACATTTTCAGCCTGCAGTTATTTTAAAGTCAATTGTTTTTCAAACATCATCATCATCAGTTTAGTACATCGCTTGATCTCTTGAAATGTATAAGTATTTAATTTGATAGATTATACCAGATTTGCTATTTTTTGTCGAAGTTGATCAGATGTGAAGCAATCGAACTGATAAGAATTGTGAGATCGGTATTTGCTTGTGTGTTAAATCGCTTTAAATCATAGCAAACGGTAAGCTGGGGTTCATTTTGAATAGGCACACAAGCTGAACCACTCCGTTCCACTCAGATCACATGCTAAATTTCGTCGTATCAAAGAAGTTCCCAAATGATTTATTTTTTTGATCAATCGATAACTAACCCTCTTTTACACGGTCCAATGAGTAAGGCTTGAAGTTCAGCATGAATGACAGAATATCATTGTCTGTAAGTATAAATTTACTCGAAAATAAGTGTCGAAGTTAGTTTAGACAACTCACTTTTGCTGGAACACGCAATAGGCACTTCTCCGATGGTTGCTCGCCAAGCGAGACGAGCTCATCAAGCAACACTCCGAGTACCTCATGGCTATCGAAGTTGCAAATGTAAGTTGACGTTTGTTCGGCCGGTTGTAACTGCAGCTGATCGAAAATGCACATCTTCGTCTTTTCCATGGTGACGAACATAAATGCGGAGTCCTGAAAATTGAAATCATGTCCAGGAAGAAAACCCATCTCAAAGGAATTTTGAAATACAGCGAGTACATAAATAATTGATATTGCGAATGAACGCTGGATTTCTGCAGAATAAATGATCGAAAATTAAGGGCGAGTGACTTAGACTAGGATGGGATATAGCAGACGAAGAGAAATTCTACACAATAATTGTATATCACGGACATACGCGTGAAATTCGATGTAATGACCATTTTTGAGCTAACTGAAATATGACTGAACAATGTAACCGTGCGGTATTCCAAACCCTAAGCAATTTTCTCGAACACATTCCCGAAATCGTTTATAAACTTGGAAATTTCCTTGCAGTATCATTTAGGGCCGAGTATTATTGAGTCACAGCGTGGTCTTTACACACATGTGAAGCCGTTTCTTCCGTAGGTACGTTTTTTTAATCAAACGTGATACCCTCAATGATGATCCATATATAGCAGTTTATTGGAAATTAGGCGGTCAGCCTCAGAATTCATACGACACTTCGGAACTAGATCGATTTCAATAATTCACTGGGTTGTATTACTGAAACAGTTAATTTGAAGTTATTAATAAATAGTGCTCCACTGTTTCAAGGAACACAAGTAATTGCTATCTCCAGTTCATGACGGCAATCGCACAGATACCGGTTGTAAATTTCGTTTGCTCGTCAGGTACCCAAAACAACTGGATGAGATGTGATACCCTTCAGACGGTGGATATATCAAGGTCTAATTAACATTTTTCCGATCATAGAGGAGGAATAATTCAGACGAACCAAAAAACTCGGTTGTTCTAACGTATATGGGAGGGAGAGAGACTTAAATATAATACTGCATATACTTATATGTGATGTGTGTTTGCATTTTGAACTTCAAATTTAAGATTCAAGATTTCAGTGTTGCCAGTTTATTTATGCAAGTATTTTCTCGTATTGAAAACTGAACATGCTGTTTTCCATATCAACAAAGTTGGTTATTTTATAAAATCGAGGTATTTTATCGTAATCGGTAATCATTGAGGGTATCCGTTGAAAGTAAAACGACCGTTGAATTGAATGGCAATTGTCAAGTATTTGTGCAAGATTACTTCCTGATTGGTGAAGCCAAGACAAGAAGTACGCTTTGTTAACGTTGTCGCATGTTGCTTTCACACACCTCGGCAAATTTGAAGTCCCACACGTCTTTTCTTGTGAATTGAGAAATTGCCTCTTTCTGCTCATTGGGGATCTGATTATCTTGATGGGGGCATGGGATTGGATGGAGGGTCAGCACGCCAACTTCATCGATTACTGCAAGTAAACTAGAAACGTTTCCCATTAATTCGGGCACAATCAGGAGAATAAAAATGAAGGTTATAAAAAGTAAAATGATGCTATGACGTTTCACGTAAGAGAGCAACGGATTAATGATACAAAAATAGTTGTAGCGGACTCATGACCACCTACGGTGCGAAGTATTAAAACGCCGTTATCACCATAGACCGTATACATAATATTCTCCCTGAGACAAATTCAGGAAAAGTGTTGGGAACAGCGTATTCCATTAAACTCTATGATATCCGATACAACGAATGCATTCGAGTGCGTCAGCAGGGTTGATCAATTCACAATGCTTGATCTTATAGACTACTCTCCATGACTGCTCTAACTCGTTTTTTGGTTTCACTCTGGCTTGAAAGGCTCAGTTATATCTAAAAGGCTGCAAGTCAGAAGCCTTCAAAATTCGCCTAGGTGTACAACAAATATGTGGTCTTACTCCAACGCTACTCGGCATTTTCGCTCTGCTGCTAAAGCCCGCTTTTAGGACGAGAACAAAAAGTATTTACCTAAGTACGCGAAGTGAAAGTGAAGAGAAATACAATAGCATACAGCGTGTGCGTACTAAATGCTTTACAGTACGTTAGTGAAACCTACACCATCAGCCCAAGACATCATCATCATCAAATACAGCATTACACCGGTTGCAAGTACCGAATGCTCAACTGCCATACAATGATGTCGTTGATGGACAAAATAACAAATGCTAAAGTGATTTATAAAGCTGATCTACAGAGCATGTGCACTGTATACGACGGCGCCTCACATTTCGTTCTACTGATCCTGTTACATAAGAGTAGTTTCATTGTTCATCACAATCAGTAATCGACTTCGTTCAGCATTTTACCACCGACTGGATCCCAAATGTAACATGTTTTTCCCCCAACTAATAAGCACACATTTTGAAGGAATAATAAACCATTGTAAAAGATACATGACGTGAGAGGGGCTAGAATTTCTTGTTTGTATTGATTTACCTCACGTCGCTGTTGACCGCCATGCGGTAAGGGCGTGTATCGGTAGTTTCGAAGGAACCTTCGTACCACAAATCGGGAAGTCGATATCGTTGAACAAGGCCTGAGGCACGTCCCACGAACAAGTGTCGTCGACCGACCGTAGCAATTGCACTGATTACATTATCGTTCATAGGTCCCTTGTTGAATAAACTCCAGATACCCGTCGCAGGGCCTTCCCGTGATAACGACGCGTGTTGGTTGTCCGTAGAATCAATGTGGACGCACCTTGAACGGGTCAAATAAGTACGCGGTGAATAAGCAAATTTCCTTTCAGATATGCTTCAAACTCGCGCAAGATACATTATGATTAAATAGCATTTCCAACTCGTAAACATTGCCAAAGTGTGAAAAACCTAAAATTCAAAATCCTTTTCACAGAACTGTGTTTGAATTCGGATTCTTCAGGTGAACGTACAGTGCAAAGGCCAGAGCTGATCGCTATTTCAATTTTTACACCAACTATCAATTGATACCTCAAAACTAACACAAAATTCTCTTTCAGATTTAATGTGTTTATGCTGTGTGGTGAGTTTTCATGAAGTAATTTGTGTACGTGTCACAACTATAGCAAGCGAGCTGTCCTACAAATGTATATCAAAATTGGCCATTTCTTTTCAAATCAATCATCATCATCATCAGAGACAGAATTACACCGGTAGCACTTACCAAATGCTTAAATGCCATACAACCATGAAAAAGTAAAATCCTAAAAGATGGGGAAGGGTGGGGCTTAAATTGCTACGGCTTCTATAGAACAGTAAGCACAAACAAACTGGGAAGAGGTGCCTACACCTCGAATCTGATTCAAACACAATATCCATATTTACCCGCATTTACTTCTAACAAACGCCACACCTAATTTGTTTACTACTTGTTCATCAATAATCACTCGCTCCTTTTTGCTTGTGCACGGAGAAATAACTCAGGTGTCTCCGTGAATACTTGTAGAAGTTTCCGAAAGGTCACCTCCAGTCAGAGTTATGCACTAGGAAATATTAAGTTTCAAGGAGCATCATAAAACGGAAACTCGCTTTTAGCCGGGGACGGCATCAGTGCAATCAAGTCAAGGCCTGTCGGTTAACTGTAAAGGCAAGTGTCGATGACTTGGTAGTGCGTACGGTCTACAGTGATCGAAGGTTGGAGAGTGAATGGATAACAATCTGTATCTATCTCGTCTCCGATCTGAGCGATTGGGCTGGCGTGATGCTAGACATCAATGAAGCTTGCATCACAGAGGTAAAGTAAACTAAAACTAAGGTAAAACATGAAATTCCATGATGCGTACTACCAGAGAGGGAAATTATATTACAAATAATCACATTATAGAAATTTGATGTCATCGAAATTCTACGTGCCTTCAGACATCACGGTTTGCAGAGATCTTCGCGGTCAATGGAATCGAACTCTACGCAACACTACGCTTTTTGGTAACATGGTTGTCTAACTACTGCTCAGCTGTTTTCTTTGATTTTTCTCAATAAATGGAAACACAAGGAGCTTCCTAATACCCAACAAGATAAACCGGTACAACCAACGAAACCGAAAGAATAACAGAATCAAGCGCACATTAACATATGTTCGACACATCAAAATTGCAGCCCTGGTCTGTTGTCCATTTGTAATAGATCTAGCAAGCAAACTAACGCCAAACTTACTAAAGCATTTTACCAATACGAAAGGCAAATTTTATAAAAGAAAAAACGATTAAATATTATCTAAATGACTGCATTTAGAGAGTGCAAGAAGAATTATATCGGACAAACGAGTCGCACATGACTACATGAACACCAGCTAATGGTAGGGTTCGAAATGCATAACGGTCAACTTGGGCATCAGTTTGATTCGGAATGCACGAAGATTGTAGCCAATGAAAACAACCGAGGAGTGCGAAAATTCGTACAAACATGACACTGAACGACAACATCAAATTATCCGCATGTCCTATTGTCTCCACACGCTGGACTAATGAGAATTCGCACACAAATAAGACAGACCAAGAACTCGGCCAAACCTCATGGTAGTGATTGCGAAAGGACAGACAGATACCCATAATAACTAAAGAACCCCTATGACAAGTCACTTGGATACATGTTTTCCCGAAGCTGACATCTGGTTCCATGGCTTGACCCAAGTATTGCGAAGTTTGGTTTCTAACAAAATCCTACAGTCCTTTCTTCAACACACCAAGCGATTGCACTTGCATTAATCTACCATTTTTATGTGTAAACATTGAATCGATAAACCTACAATCAAAAAATAATATATAATTACTACTTAGTACGAAAGATTAAATTGCAAGCATGTTATTCACCGCATAAGCAATGAAATATTGCCCTAATTAAGAAAGTACATTACTTTCTGTGGTTGCGTTTTGGGCGTGTTGATCGAATTCTGGTCAATGACCTTCAAAATGTACATCATAGCCCATGTAAAGCGTATAGTTTAACAATAAGTCACCGAGGTGCTAGCTGATATATTGTCTATGGCAAACTGAACCAATTCCTCAGTCACCTTTCGTTTCCTTCATTATGACGGATCGATAGTTGCGCCAAATTGGACCGCAATCCCAAAAGCTGTTTCGGATTGAAAAACTGCCACGCGTAGACAGCGTTCTTGTTGGCCAAAATGATTTGTTGAGCTGTCATTGCAATTTGAATCGGTTCGAACGGTATCTTTCTCGAATCGATTGAAACACCCAGAGCGTTACACAACATAATTGTGCTCTGAAATACAAAAAAATAGGTTCAGTTCTAGTATGGGATAGCACCTTATAAAACATTGCTATGCTTTCTGGTGTGAATCATTGCTACTTTTATATATAAATATTCATTACGTATTGTTTATATTCGTTGGCGAGAATTTTTGTAAGAAAAAAAAGAAATATGTTGGTTATCATAACTTTTTAATCCACGTGATCACAAATACCCAAATGACCTTGAGATGATCATGACAAGGTCATGAAACTGTACAAGTAAAAGAGATTCTATCAAACTAGACTAAGTAAAAAAATAAACTTAACTCTGTGTTTTCTTCAGACCCATGTGTTGAAAGGCCTTGGACTGATCGACTTTAACTTATTGCCCTGAAATAATTTAGTACTAGCTTATCTAGGACATTTTAAAAAATGGAGTTTCAGTACACGCCAAGGATGCATCCTTAGCTGTGTTTAAAACTACATGTACCGCTCCATCTCGTGATTGTTGCATTTACAACAAGAGCAGTTAAATCTAAAATCTTGCGAAATCATGTTCAGTCTGCAGCCAATTAATGTTTGTATTATTGAATGCGTACACATCCGATTTCACCATTCATCTTATTCCTCAAATATGTATCCTCTTTATGTAACGAGAACATACTGAAATAGATATGAACTGGAACGTGGTGAAATAATTACCAACATACTGTGTTGACCTCTTCGTCGTTTTTCGTGACCAAGCATACCATGTCTTCGGCGGCACATATGAGTAACAGTCGACTCACGTTGCGAACGAAAACCTGATGATGGAAATGCGGCGGTTGGAGAAATAAAGAAATTTTATCACGTTGCACTGATGCAGTATTTATCGGAGACAACTTTGTGTGTGAGCGTTATGAAACGGTTAGTGTGAAACCGCTGTTCACGTTATTATCCTCATATCAACCAAGATTGAAGTAATTGTAATAGACCAAATTCCATATCTACATGCCTTTCCAGCACACACACACTTCGACCGATTTCGTGGCAGTCTGCTTCCGATCTTACTGTCCTTACCGGATAAATGCAAATAGTCGTAGGGGTTGTGTGATGGAAAAGCACTAAAACGAAGATCTTTATTCATGACAACGATGGAGTATTCGATATCAGCCTGGGCACAGTGGCTGCGCAAAGACAGCGACCTCTTGGATGGAATTTACCACCGAGCAACAAAGCTAGTTGATGGGATGCAACACGTCCCATATCAAGAGCGAATGGCCATACTAGGTTTGCCTGATTTTAGACAGAGGAAAATGAGGGGCGACGTTATTCCAGCTTACAAAATAGTGCGAATCAAAAACCACCAGCTCCGAGATCTAATAAAAATAATTTCCTCTCGGAATACACGTAGTCACTCAAGTTGCCACGCAATACCGCACTCAAGACTTGACTGTCGGCGCCATTTCTTCTCTGTGCGTATCTGCTTTCTATGGAATGCACTACCGCAAGACGTTGTGAATGCATCAACATTTGATGTTTTTAAAGCAAAACTAGATGTATATATCAAACAACGCCCCATAATCGGCCCTGTGTATTGAATCATGAACCAGACAAACATGCAACAATGTTTTTGATTACATTTTCTTTTTTGTAATAGTTGTCATCCAATGTTACATGTAAAGCAATTGCTTTTTTACCCTTAACATCTTGATTCTTGATGCTTGACAATGGTTTTAACCAAATCTACAAGTGTTTTGGCATACGTGATTGAACAGGTTGGTCGTACCAGCCTTATCCCACAGTGGCATACAAGCGGAACTTTTTTCCATTCTTCCACTGTTTCAAGCGCAGCGGAGCCTGAGCCTACTGTCCTACCAGATGAGTGCAAACAGCACGAAACCAGTGCGGGATTTGTGTTGGACATGATATGAAATACTGATGTTATTTTATGGACTAGATTTCACTACCATTTACGTGTGGCTTGAAAATCTTATGTAAAGTGCTACATAGCAACTTGATTGTGATGAGTAAACGAAATTATGTTCAATCCTACTGCTAAATGACTCATACACAAGCATTCAAGATACAAATTAAAGTCTGATTAATCTTAATGAAAAATTCAGAAATTTTACCGTCTCATTCTTTGCACAAATCAGACTTTACACCTCAGGCTATATACGTGTTTCGATTAGACCTATATTGTCTTGAAAATCATATTTGCACGCATTTACATCAGACACATATACCATAACCAGTTCTATTGTGTTTGCGCTCATAAGGTATGAAATGGAATCCATGTGCCTTGAAACAGTGGATAAATGGTAAACAAGGTTATACTTGAATGCCACTGTTACATAGGGTTCGTACAACGAACCACAATGTTCAAACACGGAATCACAAAGTGATTCTTGGTCAAGCACTGGAGGCGCTTATGGATGACCCAGGTGATGTGTTGCTCACATGTGTAAGTGCGAGGAGTGTTACATTGGATTTTGAACTTTCGAGTCAATGTTGGCAAATCCTAACACGACCAAGCTGTTTAATCATGCGTAAACAAAGTTCCGCCTCATACAAAGAATTATCTGCTAATATATGCCGAATCAATTTATGGGATTCACCTTTATTGCAAACCCAAAGAATAAAAAGCAATAAACGACTCTTCCAAAACTGATTGAACATGACGAAACTTTTATGGTAGACATTTTACAACTGAATAAAGATTGACTGAAAGCAGAAATCATTGTTCCATCATTGGTATCATTGGTATTATTCTCAAATTTCATGTTACGTGTTACCGCGTAAAGTCAAATTACATAAATTAGTTTCAAGCTCACCTTGTTTTGCTTGTAATTCCAAAATACAATGGAAAATTCACTCAATCTTTGTTTGCAGTAGGAATACACGAGCGTGTTGGTGATTTCGCAATGTGCCCATTTGTAGTCGGGTCTCAAATTGGCGAAGTATATGAACGAATCAATCGCCAGTGCAAGACGCAATGACCCGTGACCTTCCCACGCACAAGACGCCAACGACTTGCCGGGCAGATTCAGAGACCTCAGATGCTGCACATGAGGAAAAACGATACATCCTCAGTAAAGGCGCCATATTTTAACAATAAGTAGATGGGTAACTTTTAGTCGGAAACAATTAGGTCGAATAAATATACAATTTGATCTGAAATATTCATAATTATTCATGCTGGAGCATGCGATGATCGAAATATAGCCTACATTTCTTCTATCGTTTGGGTCATAAGTTTCCGCGGGATATGCATCCAAATCACTTCCACGAGTCTGCGCCATTTTTCAAGAATCAAATTGAAATTTTACTGTTTACCGGATTGATGCAACTCATAATATGGACATACAATTATTCTATTTAGGAAAGAAAGTTTACAATGAATCAATGTGTTACGTTGCAAGCATCCTTGCACATTTACTCAATTATTGTCTTCGGGATGTTCGTCCCAATTCCATGTAGTTTCAGTAAACCATGAACCAGTGAAAACATTACTAGACTGACTTGGAAAATGCTGTTTGCGTTCTCATAACGAAAAACGAACTTGATGTTACCGTTTGCTCAGAGCAACCAACCCAAAACGGTGAAGGAGTGTAAGAGCGGGGAGTGTAAGTATCACAATACATTAAGGCGTTTTAGTAGGTATATATATATATCGATTCTGTGGCTATTTTAAAATTACTTGCTTTTACAATCATAAATCTTAAATCTTGAATCTTGAGTCCTGGTTAGAAATTATATCTAAACAAGGGTCCGGTTATAAATTGACCTGTTTTTGATTGATAAATAGTTTAATTCACATTCGACGACGAAGTAGCGCGCGAATTTAGAAAAGCAGACCGGAAGCACATGGCTGTTTTCGTGATTGTTACCACTGACCAGCTATGTGTATCTGTGAATTGATATTTGAAACTCGTTCTGACTTCGTGCTAGTCCCATTTTTGCCACTATTGGATTTGTGAAATCATTATATTATTGCCAAATTATTCCACTCCGTCACAGGTTCTACACAGCAACATATCATGGTCCTCATGAAGCTAAACATGTTGTTCAAATCACATGAATCCAGATCATACTGTCCCTACCTGATGAGTGCAAACAGGAGGAACCACGTCGTGGGGTGTGTGTTTGATGGAAATACGGATCGTTATTAAAGTCTATGGGTTGGACCCAACTGCATGTGAGTGGACACATTTGATTGATTCAAGACTGAACTGTCGAAGATTTTCGTATGCTGTACGTGTAAATTTCACATGGAACACCCTCCCCTCCACTGTTAAACACTCATCTAACCTGGATATTTTTAAAGCTAATTTGGACAAATACTTGAGAGAAAACCCAAATTTTGATACGATATACACTACATGAGTTTCCCTGTTCTTCTTTTTTATTGTATATACCTCATAACTCCATCCTATGGTTATTGTTAAGCTAAATGCTTTTTAGACCATTACAACTTTGAATCACAGGTTGGCTTTGCTAATCTTATCCAAAAGTTGCTGCTAATAAACTGAAAGCTAAATATTTAGGTTGAATAATAAGTGAAAACATTAGGGCGAAAGTAAACTTTGTGAAATTTACGCTTCATCATCACGCACAGAATTATGCACGAATATTTGAGACAACCACAGATTACTGATAGGCATCCTTGACTAATATGGATGACGGTTGTCGAAAGTAGTGAAAAATCTGTAAAATTAGCCTAATATACAATCTAAGTCTAAGCAATATTTCTACGGTCTGTGATTGATGAATTTTTCTAACGAACCGATTGCATAGTTCCAAATTAAATGAGAAAGCACTAACTGTGTAGACCAAATAATTGTATCCATTCGCTAAAATGTTGTATGAGTAAACACACTCTTTACTGTTCTCTCACAATTCGAAAATTGTTTGCAAACACAATCAAACAAAATATACAAGCTGTGATCTGTTGACCTGAACATCCGGGAGTTTGTAAAATTAAATTTGTCCAAATCCGTACCGCAAGTAATTTTCCGCGAAATGAATTAGCGAAGAATATATCCTAATCAGTTTATTGTGCATAAAATATCTGCAGCCGTCATCGTGTCAAGAGTGTATGGTCAGTTTCAATTAGCCAAGTACAACACTACATCAACTCTTTTGCAATTAGAAAACGATCTAACCAAAATATTGCAATCATTTTGGCTGTACTCAATATAACCTACTTCCCCAAACGGATTATAGAACTGTACAACATTGAGGTCTTTTTCCGGGTTGCAGTCGACGCTGTCGATGCCTCGAGAGCTGCTCAGTTGGACACCAGCAATTGCGAGCAACGTGCCATCTTCGTTCCACGCAGCGCAGTTAATTTGAATTCCAGTTTCCAGCAAAATTGGTTCTGCCAATTTGGGAAATAATCTCTTGTGAGTGGGTTGGAGCTAAGTAATTGCAATCGAATTTATGGTGATATCGTGTTCCTTACATAAATATAGACGGTACGAATCTGTCGTGACAATTTCAAATGTAAGCACAAAATTGTAAAACTTCTTCAACATTAATTTTAATTTTATTCCGCTCTCATTGGATTAGTTTAATGTTTAATTGTTAAATTAGTTAAGTCAACACATGATTCACGGATAATAGATAATTACGCGGTTTATGATTTGTAAAATTTCAGTAAAATTCTAAAAAATAATATTCCCTATGAGAAACAAAATTAACATTCTCTAAACGGGTTCAACTTGATTGCAGTCATAAAACCGCTAGGTATCGTAGGGCCACCGAGTTATTATGACCATCAAGAGGTTGAGGTTATATAATTTCATTCAATGAAGAGCGTGTAAGATGGCGAAGTTATTTTTACAACAATCTTTTGCACCTATTGTACATCTGAAATTGGAGGGAAATTAAGATTCAGCAAATTTTCCCGGATGTGAAACCGTGACGGTATCTCAAAAAGGATCTTTAATAAAATGGCAGAGGTCTCATAACTGAACTACCAACACTAGAAATATACTCATGTTCCTATTACGGTCTGAATTCATGGTTTTACACTAGATCTTTTGTGTAATCGCAAAAGATGTTCCTAGCACTCACACAGCTAGTCACGTTACTCAAGCGCGACAGTCGAGAAATATTCACAAATACTTCATCTCGATAAGTCAGACAGCGGAGGTATATAAAGCTGTAAGTTGCAGGACTACGATAGTGAAGCTCGGGGATTCGATTCCACCACGGGTAGAGGATGTGTACTATTGAAGAGCACAAATGAGAGCCACCATCGTGATCAAACTTGTGAAGGATCAGCTACTTGTGAGTAGACACGAACAAAACAAATTCTAATCAATTCTATCAATTTTGCACTAATTGAGATGAATCTTTTGAGTTTGACCACAAATAGAGATGTGTAGCCCTGATTTAATATGAGTATTGGTAAAATCGACGTTGCTTTCTAAAAATAAATTACATTACTTAGATAAGAATTGTAGCGAAGTGTACACGCGACATTTTCTTACACTGAATCAGCTAGTAGTGTTCTTTCCAACTGCGGATTCTACGTTACTATATTGCGTGACTATTAGAAGACGTAACTGGAAGCCAAAAAGGAACGCAAATTACAGAACATCTGAAGTGTTGGCTGTGAATATTTCCAGCTAACATTCGATCAACAAATTTTTTGTTCGAAAAGAGAATACGTCTATTATACCTATAAATGATGCTCAAGGTTTGTGGGGCAGATGTGAAAGCTATGCAAATCATCACAGAATTTCAATATTTTACATCAAAATGGACACAATCCGCTTTAAAATAATAATGTGTAAAATGCTAGCTTTCGTATACATTTGAAATAGTGCGTTAAGAAATGATGAAAACTCATAAACGCATGGATAGATCAGCAACGAAAAGACCATTATCTACTTAAATATCAAACGGGCCATATTGATAGAACTGCAACGAAACCATTGCAAGCCCTTCAGTTTACGTGAATATTTTCAACTGATGTCGGATTCATACATTAAACCTGCCACTTGAAAAACAACGCTCTTTTAGTGGGACCTAGTTTAATTCACCATTGCTGCCAAATTTTAACATTCAAATGAGGATTATTCTGAGACTTTGCGAAAAATAAATTCCGCGCAGTCATTAACTAAACATACTTGATCAGTGACAACAACAACGATACGGATGTGTGCTTCCGGCCTGCTTTTCAAACTTCATATACAACTCGTTTGTGGTAGCTGATTTCAACATAGAAACATTCGTTCAGCTGTCATTGGATTATCCCAAAAATTTTCAAGCAGTCACCAGCGCTGCATTACAACTATTCTGGGACTTATTTGAGTCTCCACATGAAAAGCATATTTCATGTTTCAATAAGGATTTAACCTCGATTTTGAAAAAAATTAGTTTTATCACAATGAAGATCAAATTACGGATTACGGATACGCATACCTGAAGAGTGGCGAAAATTACGAAGCCGGTCGCAGGCTCTCGACCTGTTCTTCAACCTTCACATACTTATTATTTAAGTAATCATCTTCCATGTACTACAAACCTCACAACGCCAAACTGCTTCATTATTAGAATTATTAACACTCTGTTTTAGGCTTATCTAAGGGTGTGCTCACATATATTAGGTGATTGAACCGCACTGGCTTATTAATATTCCTATTTCCCCAAAAGGGTGGACGGGGTCAAATAATCGCCATTAAATAAAATGGCTATTGGTATCCGATACTTTTGACAAGTTGCTTCTTGGGTTCACTTTTGATGGATTTTCAAATTAAAAAGTTTCACAAATTTTACCCAGAGCTCTGTTTTAGATTTCAGCTGTTGCATTAGGTAAAATAGCTGTATGGTCCAAAAGAGAAATACAACAGAATGGTTGTAGACGTTTTGTTATATTGATTGTAATTAATTAGTAGACGAGGAAGGATATATTATATGTGTTAATATTCATATCATATCAATTCATAAAGTATAATGGTAAACTTACGAAAATGCAAGAATGTTTCATGTCTAGATTGATGACAACAGCTTATCAATTTTATCTACAGCACCGTGAATAAGACAAGTATGACCAGAATGATTTCACCCATTATTTAATACAATACGTTTGCATAAGTTTTGGAACATATTCAATATTAAGTTGCATTTTCAGAGATGAGAGGCAAATTACTTCCGAAACAAGAATCTCTTGAAACTTGAAGCGACCACCACTCACCGCAGTCATCGTAATTTCGCATCAGTTGACATCGGCCAATGTCGTAGCAGACAGCCAACGTGGGACAAGTTGGTTTTTTCAGCGTTCGATTGCCAGAGAACCACTGTAGTACTTTCAATCGCACAGCTCCATGAACATTGTTCAGGCAAAATATCGTCAACTTGGTCTGTGCAGAGAACGGAATCAAGAGATTTGGAATAATTTTTCCCAGGGGCGTTAACACAAAGTTAGGTTGAAAATGCTGACATGATACAGTAAAAGTTCGGCAAACACCATTCAACCGAATTCACTACTCGACCTTGGTCATTCGACTACATTGTAATTATCGAATCAAAATATGATTAAACATGATTTCTTGTGTGCTGACTTCCATTTGCGGTGTGTGTATCACCAAAAACATCATAATGTGGTTGAATAATAGAGCTTAGAATTGTAATATATGGTTTTGACGTACAAATAATCGAAATAAATATTCAATTCAGTCTAAAAATCACTCTGGCACCAAAACGAATTATTGCTGGACAAGTGTTCAACAGATGAGAACAAAGAGCACAAAACGGAAATGGGATAGGAATGCTGGTGAAGCAAAATATAACTTTTCCTACCTGATGAGTACGAACAGAGCGAAACCGGTCGTAGAGTGTGTGTGTGTGATATAAATATACAAATGAGGGATTTTGTACATGGTCATGGGTTTAACCCCACCCACATGTATTTTAGCACGTGATTGAAAGAGGTGTGTTGTGAAATCTTTATCCAACTATTTATCCACTCTGTCAATCTTTTCGTATTTTTATTGTACTCTATCGACCTAATAAACGCCAACAGCACAATTTCGGTCGTTTTGAAAATACATTCAAGTGCGGGTATTTTGTTCTTCATAAGTATTCATCGCTCATTCTATTTAATATGATAGCCTACTAAAATTTTACAAGTGCATTTAATGACGTCCGCAGATGTAACAGATTTGGCAGAGCACATATACCGAAGTAAAATACATTCGTACGATTGATAATGTTATAGATGATAAGGATGATAAACATGTTTATTTTACAGTTTTTTGCTATATTTCAAGCAAATGTTCTTATATTTCTCCTTACAAGAAGGAAAATGCGAGATGTTATCCACGAATATAATGTCATTATTACATTTACTAAATCTCTCGAAAACCTATTCTAACTTCAAGCTGCTAAACAGATCTGAAGTGATAGTTGTCTATTGTAAATCCCACACTGCAAACAAAACTGCTGCACGTAATTGCATTTAGTGCGTACGAATAATTTATCTTTTGCTATGTGAGAATTTATTAGACTACTAGTTTGGTTTATTTAAATCAAAACTTGTCGATTTACTGCGAGCCTATCCTGATATTGATCCCACCTATTGACTAATTGTTTATCTAACGTCCTCCAGTCACGAGAACAAATTCATATTAATTATAGGTTTGAGTTTCTGCATCCATATTCAAACCATATGGTTATTGTAAAGTTAATTGCTTTTTCTACTATGAAATTGGACATTTCGAAGTATTTTAGCTTTTGTACGTAGCCATCTTTATTTTGTAAAGAGAAAGAAAAGGATTTGATTAGCGTACGGGCGCAACTCACAAAATTGGAACGTATGTGTATAACAATCAAATTTCACGTGTTCACAAACAGATAACGCAACTTTAACTATATCTAAAAACGATGTCCTTGGAAGGCTCTATAGATTAAAAGTAAACAAATCTCCCGGCTTAGACACGGTAACTTTAATAGTATTTGAGGTATATGCGTAATTGATAAACGCTTTTATATTTTGCCATCGCCTCTATATTGGCATCATTGCAAATGTTCGAAAAACTGTAAAGATTGAACCGGTCCCCAAGAAAAATACAGGTATGTTCCACCAAACAGCTTGCTTTTGAAAAGTTTCAAAATTATGGCTCACATGCGGCTTTGAAGAACAAGAATCATGGCCTCATTTACCGAGATGTTACTTATAAAGCTGCATATAAATCAAACACTTCGAGATTTCTCAAGAAAACAACCGATTTACGCGATTCCAATCAATAATGCTGAAAGTTAGTACATACTAAAACGTAGGTTAGAGCGAACCTAAACCAGACCAAGGAATCATATTAGTTGATTGATGAACGATATCAAAAATTGGTTTGCAGCGATAACATAGCAAAAATGTTTCTAACAACAAACAGTAAAATAATTGTTACAGCCAAATTGCAAAGTTTTATATATGCCAATAGAGTTTCTGTGTAATCCGTACCATTTTGAACGCATTTTTGAATTCAACACAATCTCGGTTTGGTACTTGCAGATGTCTTCCAGAAAAGAGGTGTTCAGAGATTTTACTTTACATTTTGCTTTTCATTGTTAGAAGTAAACATTGTTTTCAGAAGTCATTCTATATATATTTAGACCTTTGTTTGAATGGCGCACTTTAGGAAAGTCGCTAAGTTTGGCGTTCTATCAACTCTATAGTATAACATCTGGTACAAGCTTTTGTAGTGGAGGACAAATCATCATCATATTACATGGAAATTATTTCAATCTTCATCAAAGAACACACCCTATTTTTGCGATACATGAGTACGAAAAATCCAGTTTTCTTTTGTGTTCATCATCATTAATCGAATTCACATTGAGGATAATTTTTATATTATTATGATGCAATCGTTGTAGTTGATCAAAATCTCACACCGTTTGTAATTGAAAAGCTGGAACGTTTTACACGAGGTTCTATCATTTTGTCTCATTAATCACATCGCATATAAAAACGTTTAAGGCAGAGAACTACAGATTGCTATATAAACTGGTTTGGTTTATTTCGCTTTTGCAGGGTTGGTGCTTGTTCGTAATGACTTTGATACAAGCATGCCAAGGTCATTCATAACAACAATTGGTCAAACAAGAATTAATAAAATTTAATTGGTACGCCTGACCAGATTTCGAGCATGAAGAGATTTATATCGGTCATTTATTGCTGGCGATCAACCTAGAACGCCCATAGTGCAAAAACCTTGAACCTAGAATCTACAAAACGAGATTGCCCTCAATTATTCTACCTTGAGATTGAATAAGACTAGATGGGATACAAAAGATCTCCAAAACCAGTAAACAAACTATGATTTTAGCTCTGAAATAAGCTGGACCGTGAAAAATTAGTTTAAAGAGACGTAAAAGAAACAAACGTAAATCAACTGTTAGCACAGAGCAGCAGAATGCCATCAACAACAATTCTATTCTATTTCAATGAACTAAAACGCACATAGATTTACAGAAAAGCACAGGATAATATGGGAAATACGAATAATATAAAAAGCAAAAACGGAATTTGGTTGCTTACTGAGAAGTTTAACAATCAGATAAAAATTCAAAGGCCAAAAACTGTTTTTATTGACACAGTGAGGTGACATATGTTAATTCATGGGTCATAATGTATAGTTTTCTTCTCGATAAATGGTTTGAGAGGAAAATGACATCAAATTTTTATAAAACATTTGCTCATTTCGGCGGAATTAACAGCATAATCGGGTAGATTGTCCCACGTTAACCAATCTCGTAACAGCTTTCCTCTACAGTTGAGTCGTTAGTAAGGGAGAGTTGGGTTTAATGCTGAGCTTTTATTTTATATAAGCCCGCAGATTGAATAAGCATTGTAAGAAATGATTTGCGGTAACCAAAATATTTTAACCCAAAATCGAAATTAGTTTGTCAATAGCTAGAAAATGTGTGAAGTCAATCTCACTTACCATAGCATTTTCGCACTGTCACGAGGTTTCGAACACATGATCTATGCTCATAAATCTATATTGTTTCACCTCCAGGATTTCAGATTGTCGCATAAATATTTTTCAGGTTTTCAACAGTACTTCTTAATACTGACGTTAGTGTAGCAAGCTTTAAGTTATCTTGCAAATAAAAAATAGCTCCTTGAAAATCTGCCTGCTGATTAGTATTTTCCGAAACTTTGAAACTGAAGGAAAATTTATCGCAAACATGGCATTTTTAAAAAGAATTAGATTGATACCTATCAGGACTGAGAATTATTGTATATCAGATTATCGCGAATGATTAATAATTTAAATCCATCTAAATGATTAAAAATTATAACGAACTCCTTTGTTTTATTTTATCCAATGAATCGTCTCACTTCTTCATTACCTTAAGATTGCACGCATCAGTTGTCCATATTAACAGCTAATGGTCAATCGCACAGCACCAAATTTAACCAAGCAACATCAAGCTCAAATTGATGCTGATACGAAGAATTCATAGCCAATTTCTCAACAAGACATCATACAGTGTATCAAAATTAGTTAACATAAGAAATTATATGCAATTTATAAGATACTGTAGTAATACAAACAAATATTATCTATGTTTCCAGCTTAATCGTTTTATTTTTTGATTCCATGCTCATTTATAATACAGTGATGAATTATATAGGAAAAGTAACACATTTTAATAACAAGATAAAATATAATGTATATAAACTCACTAGGTAATTTCCTGCATAATCGTATACCAGAATTTCACCGGTTGACACCGCAAACAATAAGCAATTTCCATCGGGTGACCATTCAACAAAAGTAAGAGTTCCACAATTTAGTTCTTTTCCCCAAATACGATTACCGTCTACAGATCCGACAATTGCAGCTCCATCTTCATATACAATACATATTCGATGACCATCTGCGTCCCACTGTTCTCTTGTTATACTATAAATTATTAAATAGTACCTTCATATCACTGACAACTGATTTGTTTCTATTATTTATCATCTCCTCATACCAGGATCCTTTATACAGCATCCACACGATAATTAACCCGTTTTGGTCTGTTGTAGTTACTTTCCTGAATTTTTCATTCCATGTTATAACTTTTATGCAACCTGCAGATGTTATGAATTTATACTTTACAACCTTTATGTCCGGCTAATGTTTGATTCATAACCAGATTAGTCTGTGAAGCCATACCCTTACTAAAGGTATCGGTTTGCATTTCCAGTTTAAGAACTTTTAGCAGCCCATCATCGCCACCACATGCTATAAATCCATGGTCTTTACTCCAGGCAATCGACCTAAGCTTTTTGCTGTTTGGAATGGCAATCTAGCGTATAAATAAAGATCATTTGTATATTACTTTTTTACTGAGATACGCGAACATTGAAACGATAGTATATGGCTTTTCAAATAATCGCGTAAATAGATACTATGTAGTTGTATAAATGCTGATTGATTTTAACAACATCAATTTTAATCCGAAACAACGCAAAGTTTATAATATTGAGAACTGTTTTGTTCAGATCAGAATAATACTACGAATCCTTAAATGAAAATTTGTGCTTATTTTATTTGGGAATAGATGTTAATCGTGCGCCTGGAACAAAAAAGAGTGGATTCCGTTAGAAAAAAGTCACTTACAAGGTCACCTAACGATTACTAGGTAGCTACCTAATGCTATTGTAGCGGCTGCCATAAGGCTGCTACTGACGCTGGTTCTATTAATGGAAAACTATATAATAGTGTAATCTTGCATAGCTTGTCAAACTTCGTACTCGCTCAAACTTATGTATTTTTTGTGCCTACAAATATGAGCCAAGGGACAATTGCAGCAAAGGCGAAAGAAGTCCTAATTAGACAGTTACACCTTCCTCCCAAGAAGGTCAACGTAGGTCTAACTTCTCAAAAGCGTGAAAATAAGAGATCTGGAACAACTGCAGTCGTGTGAATCAAAGACAGAGTTAGCCTGTTACCAAGTCCTTCCTGGCAAGTTACCACTCCTAAGGTTGTCAATTTAGCTGGAAATTCAAAGAAGAATACTAAGAACATCAAGGACAGTACACAAAAGAATAAAAATTAAGTTGTTACTGGCTCACCCGTGCCGAATGAAATTATCCAGGATTTGAATGGTTTGCGTAAGCAAATTGAAACACTACACGGCAATTCCTCTGCTTCAAAATCTAGAACACAGAATGAAATAGCATTTAGGAAATCCAGCGCTCGCACACATTTTGATGGCAGGAGTATCAGTGATCTTATCCAAATTGTGGGTCTGAATCATTCTACTACCAAAGTGCGAGTCCACCATGTAGGAAAATGAAGGATGGGTTAAAACCCGCCGCCAATCATGGTTGAATACAAATGCCATGCGGATCAGGATGTGCTCCTGGCTCTGGATGAGCATATCCCCAAATCAACCCTAAGTGAACTTCAGGTCAAGACCGACAACATTCCGTCTCGCATTAGGCTCAACTCTTCCAAATCAAATGCGAGAAACTTAGCGATAGGAACCCCTGCCATTCGTAAACCTGACGTAGCCCCAAACGCTTGTTAGTCACAGAAGATCATACGGAACACACTTTACCTGGAGTCTTACAGTACGGGCCAGGCGACGTTGATTGGCTGAGCCCCGATGATGATGAGAGCCGAGCAGGTGTTTCCTGTAGTTGCTTCTCTGCGTTGGATGCGGTCTCAATTTTCAGACAGCGTTCCATAACCTAAACGCAATAGGCTGCTGAACCTGATGCTTCTGCTATAAGTAGCACGCCAAACATTTTGCAGCTCCCTCTGGTGCTTCGACTCATGGCCAAACAGAATTAGTTTCAAAATCACGAATAACCAGCGCCCTAGTATTGTTTACAGCATAAGGTATAAGTGGGCTAAACTTTCTCTCCATGTGGCTGAGTTAAACCAAAGGGTTATAGCGCTTTCTGAGACATAAATGATTGCTCTTGACGATGTACCGATGAACATCAGTAAACAATAATTCAGCATACGATGCGATAGATATGCCGATAGAAGATCTCCTCCTGGAGTATAGGTTGCACAATACGGGCACATTTCCATCTCTAGCTGGTGAAAACGTACAAGTTGTTACGAGTAGTTTGACTTGCTACAAGACATCTCTCGCAATTTCTCGCGTCTACGTCACACCCAGTGAAGCCGAGAAGAATATTACACAGCTGATTGGGACGCTCTCAGCGTAATCTTGTGAGGTGATTTGAAATTCCCAGACAAAGATTGGCTCGTCCCTACAGGTTTAGTCTCCGAGCAATCCGAAAGATTTCTCGAATGGATCCATAATCATGCGTTGCACCAGCACGTGAGTGATTATACAAGATTTCGTCATGGATGCATGCTATTCACTCTTGACTTGGTATTGTCGTCCCAGCTAGAAGCCGTTAGGTATTTGAAGTACATACCACCCATCGCCTAAAGTGATCAAGTAATGATAATCTTCGAAAGGGTAATGCGTTTTCACAAAATTCTCTCTCGTCCGAGACGCAATTTTCAGATGTAGACGGGGTTTACTCCTGCAGATTTAAAAATCTGCTTTTTAGTTACCTTGCGATTCCAATTTTAGTGAAAACTGGGATAAAAATTGTAAGTATGTTAAGGAGTTACAAAAAAGTATGTTCCACAGCAGTGCATGAGAAGGCATCAAAGACTCTACTGGTGATCGAATCAAGTCCGAAAGTTAACACGTAAAAGAGATTGCCTGTGGCATAAATGCATGCAATCCGTCACTTCTGGTTCTTGGGCCCGCTAAAAAACCGCTCGGAACGCTTTTGTTAAATAACAGCATTCGCTCAATCAGGAAATCAAATTGTCTTTACCAAGGGATGCTAAATCCGATCCGAAAAGATTTTATAGCTTCGCAGAGTCAAAAGACAAACCCATGGAAAACATAGGAGATTTGAAACTTTAGGACTGAAAAGTAGGTGATACCGAACTCTCTAAAGCAACCGCCTTTTCAAATTTTTTCAGTAGCGTTCAACGACGGGATAATTTACCAAATGCACCGATAGGGCAGTTTAGCCTGCCTTGAATTAGATGAGTTGCCCTTCATTGAAAGTGAGGTGTAACGAACTTAGCCATTTTTGCGTCAACAATGCTGAGGGACCAGATGGTGTCCACTCAATGATGCAAAAAATCTTGCCGTAGTGCTTACCGAACCGTTGTGTTAGCTCTTCAATTCATGCTTGCACTTGAGATTGGTTAAAATTGAGTGGAACGAAGCCGTAGTGGAGCCAATACAAAAGAGTGGTTGCAAGTCAAAATTTAATTACTATGAACCTCTCAGCCTAACTAGCATCTTCTCGAAAGTGTTAG
Source organism: Atriophallophorus winterbourni (assembly GCA_013407085.1). Classification (NCBI taxonomy): domain Eukaryota; kingdom Metazoa; phylum Platyhelminthes; class Trematoda; order Plagiorchiida; family Microphallidae; genus Atriophallophorus; species Atriophallophorus winterbourni. The sequence goes on along the minus strand of JACCGJ010011371.1, from coordinate 11,298 downwards.
AAAAATTATTTCGTGAAAAAATCTGTCAGTATCTTTGTCCGCATTTCTTACACAGTGTAACACAACATGCTTTTCTTAAGAGTAGATCCTGTCTTACCAAACTTAGTTTTTTTGATACTGCAACTAAAATGCTGGACGAAGGAAAACCAGTCGAAACACTCCACTCAGATTAAAGCAAGGCTTTTGATTCCGTGTGTCACAGCCTTCTGGAGATCGAGCTAGCAACAAAAGGACTGTGGGGTAGTGTACTTGCTTGGATAAAGGCCTTCCTTACAGGTAGGACATTCCGAGTTCGGGTAGGATCCACGTTGTCAAGCCAAACCGTCGTGATCAGTGGGGTCCCTCAAGGGTCGGTACTCAGTCCTCTTCTATTCCTAATCTTTATTGATGACTTATCATCTGCCTTGCAGTGTCCATGGTTCATTTTCACAGATGATGTGAAGTTCATGGGATATACGTGTTCTGTCGAACCCACGGCTTGGTCAGCAGTATCAAATCACGGATATAACAACTAAACGGATGATGATACCTTGTAGCACGAATTTGAGCGGATCATAGGCTGGTCATACCAGTCAACGACGACAGTGTGCTAATTATTTGGGAGTACTGGTTTAGGTTGACTTTAAATGGAATGTCCGGTGCTGCTCCGTCTTAGTGTGCACACGAGGTACATCTCCGCTAGAAATAAGTGCAATCAAGTAAACGACCTGTTGTATTGCTGCCAATTTACATGGCATTAGTTTGGCCTCACGTTAAATATTGTGTTCAGGCGTGGTGTCCCCACTACAAGAAGAACATCCTTGGACTTGTAAACGTAGATCGTCTCGCATCATTGGGGGCCAGCGAAAGAAACCGTACGCTGTACACCTGATGTCTCTCGATCTTTTCTTCCTTAGGCGGTGTCATTAAAAATGTGGCTCAATTGAAACTTTAAATTTATCTTGAAATGTTTGAATGGCGTTAAAATGAACGACTTCATTACTTCAATATGGTCATCCGAGGCCATTCACTCAAACTTACTGAGAAGGGGTTTCGGCTAGACTACAGGAAACACTTTTTCAGCCTTAGGGTGATATACTTCTGCAACAATATTACAGAAGAATATATATTCTGTAGTTCTGTTGCGAGGTTAAAGCAAGGTTTGGAACGCAGCTGTGGTTAATTATATCCTGAATACTCTCCTTAATTCGTAAGCCGGAAAAACGCCACTGACTATGACAATTATCGGCAAGGTAGAAACCTTTGCACGGCATTGAAACGCAGAAAACGTATGTTGTACGAGCAGCGATCGGTTGACGAGTCTACTTGTGCACCGAAAACGCTATTCGCATACATTAGACGTCGCACAAAGGCGTCGCGATTTATTCCTAATTTGATAGATACTTATGGGGTAGACGAAGGAGAAGAAGAAGAACAGAGAATAAAAATGGCTTTATTCGAATACACGAATTTTCATCGATACAATTAATTCCACCACACGTAATAAAATGTAAATTTAAAATAAGACATGTCAAATAAGGATTATCCCACTTCGGTTATTATACTGTCAGTTTCTTCCTCAAATCGAGAATAACTTTTGTATAATCAACCAAATATCGAGCAAGGTAAGGAATAAGAGAAATTTTGAATTTCTCAGTTCTTGCGTACGGGACGATATGCTGACTACGCGTAGCTGGGAACGATCTGCAAGCCATAAGGACCTCATGCAGTGGGTGTGCATTATCAGACGATAAGACTCTGAAAAATCTGTCACATTCACGAAAGTGGCGTTCGACGATCATGTCACGAATTAACTCATTAGAGGAAGAGCTCAATCTAGAAATTAATTTGATTCCTCTTCTGATCATCAAAAAATCCTTTTCAAAAAGATTAGGAAAAATTATAGGGGATGCGTAGATTAAAATGGAAACAATGCAAGAAAAAAACAAAATATCTAACTACATCAGGAGGAACAGCTAAATAACGCAGACGTAAGGCGTAAACTGATAACCTTCTAACCTTCAAGTACTGTGCAGTCACATGATCGGTCCATTTGAGACTCTGTGATAAAATGACGCCAAGATACTTGAAACATGCGCTTCTGCTGAAGTTCGAGCCATGGAAGGAAATCGTGGGAATTCCTTGAAGCAGAGTTTCACGACGCTGACCAGCCAAGTTTGAAAATATTACCTCTTTGCATTTTTGAGGATTTCACGATAAGCCGAGCGAGGATGACCACTGGCCAATGTTATTGATAATAAATTCAGATGTAGGAGAATAAGCACGTCTATGGTGGTCAAAAACAACAGCAATGTCATCAGCATATTTTAGAATAATAGTGGAATGAAAGCAAGGAAGATCAGAAATGTAGATAGAAAATAAGAAGGGGGAAAGTATTGCGCCTTGTAGAACACCGCGAGAAATCGTTACAGAATTGGACACTTTACCATTCACGGCAGTATACTGCACGCGGTCCTTAAAATAGGACGCTATCCAGTGAACTAGGTTCAGGGGTACACCACAATCATGAAGTTTTTTGCGCAATGAACTTCTGATAACACTGTTGAAAGCGTTGGTGTAATCAAGAAAACAAACCTGTACCGCTTTTGATTTCGAATCTAATGACCGGGATACATGGTCAGTTAGCAACGCGAGTGCGTCTACTGTCGAACGATTTTTGTGGTACGCAAACTGATGCGAATCTTCTACCTGGCAACTCGAAACAAGTCGTCGTAGCACTATACTTTCCAGAACTTTGAGTAGCTGCGACGAACACGCAATGGGGCGGTACTTCCCAGGATCATTTTTGGGGATTGGTGTAATACGTACCGGCTTCCAACTGTCAGGAAAAATACTTCTCTCAATGCATCTGTTGAAGATAGAAGAGATCGGCGAAGAAAGTTCACGTGCGCATTCTTTCAGCAAAAGAAGGGAAAGATTATCGGGGCCTGCAGCCTTTGAGCGGGATACAGCGAAAAGTGACTGCATAACTTCCACTGAGCTTGTAAAAGTTGGAGTTGAGAAAGAGGATGGGGGTAAAACAAAATCAGTGATTTCTTGCGTTCCATCAGGAGAAGATAAAAAGATTCATTTAATGAATTAATATCACGGATAAAGGGAAGTACCTTCCTGTCTTTGCCACACAAACCTTTGAGCGCACTCCATAATTGGCGACTGTTATTCGTTCTCAAAATTGATTTCACATAAATATCTCGCATGCGTTGAATCTCAAGCTTGATTAATGAAGACAGCTGAGAGACAGCGAGACGATCAAGATTTTTGAAAGCCTTTTCCTTCAGTCTTCGGAGGTGCTTCAATTTATTGCAGGAAAAACAATCAGGTCGAACAAAAATAGTTTCCTGTGGACAACATATATCAAAGCAAAAGTTTAGATAGGATGTAAAAACATCACATTCAAGGGAAACGTCCGGTTCGTTAAAAATGCGGAAGTCAGTGTCGCTTAGCATGGTCCTCAGCGCTGAAATATTGTCAGGTTCGCAGGTTCTACTGGTCACTTTTCGTCCGATTCTGCGAGTCATGTAACTATGCCCCATAGTTCCGTAGATTTTAGGGAGTATTGATATCACACAGTGATCAGAATTTCCAATCGGCGCAGATTTACGGGCATGAAAAATTTGTGGCGCATTAGTGAAAGCGTAATCCAGACAAGCTTCAGAACGCGTTGGAAAATGAACAATGTTCGAAAGCGACAAAAGAGAAAACATAGAAAGATTAGCGTGATTGAGGTCACCAGCAAGTAAGATCAAAGAGTTTTGGTAGGGAGCAAGTTCATTGAGAATTTCATCAAAAAATGCACGAAAATTGTTAGAAGGACAGTTGGGGACGATATACACATTTAAAAGAATAAATGAATGAAAGTTAGATAAATGCCGTGGTTTGCATTCAACAGCAAGACAGGAAACTTCTGGTTTATCAAAGGTAAAATAATTTTGCTAGAAGCACACCACTCTTTGCAAACAAAAGTTAAAACTCCACCACCACGATTTGCAATAGGACAGGTCCGATCCAAACGAAAGCACTGAAAACCATCAATGTTAATCAAATCAGTGTCGATTTCAGAATGCAGCCAAGTTTCTTGAAACATAGCAACACCGTAACGAATAAAATGATTTGAACGAAGTAGAAGAGAAATTTAATCATATTTAGACAAAAAGATCGCACATTAGATGTTAAAATACAATGTACTGGCATTCGAGAAATTGCGCGACGTCAACGAAGAGAAACTTTCCAACCTGCACGATGTTTTTTGACTTTTTCGAAGATTTTCTCAATAAACAATCAAATGTCTCACGAGTGACACAGCAAAATATTTTAATAGGATCTGGCTATGCAGCAAAGCGGTATCGCGGAATTTTTTCATAGTGTGCGCTCCATAAATGATTCTAGGTTGACTTGAACACATGGCAGAAAACAAAAAAACGGAATCCAAATTGACGAGGATAAATGTGAAAAAATGTTTGTGGAGGAATTAATAGTTTGCACGGCCGATTTTGAATGCCCCGCGTTTTTTGATGGTTTGAAACCTGAAGCCATGGCTAAGCAGTATGCCTCCGTGTACTGTCTGGAAGACAGTGATCATCCTTTTGTCTCTAATTACAGTGAGTTCCTGTCTGAGCTTGATGTAGATGTAGAGACTGTTAGACCCCTGTTGGAACAGTTGGACATACAATCAGCGCCAGGACCACACGGTATTCATCCGTTGGTTTTACGAGCACTATCAGAAGTGTTGTGCTTTCCGCTGGTCAGGTTGTCCACAAAATCTGTAACATTGAGAGTCTTGCCAGAAGAATGGAAACAGGGTATTATTAAACCTATGTTTAAGAGTGGGGACCCTAGTAGTCCCGCTAATTACAGGCCGGTCTCATTGACTTCTATGTTCGGTAAAATTTTAGATAAGCTGATCAAAAGGAAAATAGAGCACTTTCTTCTGGGGTGTGGGCGTTGGTGTCCACAACAACATGGATTCACCAAGAATCGCTCATTCGTAAGTAATCTGCTACTGGCGCGAGAAAGTTGGTGTGCTTTGACTGATTCTGGTCAAGCGGTCGATGTCATTTTTATCGACTTCAGTAAGGCGTTTGACCGCGTGCCCCACCACCGATTGCTCGTCAAGCTGGAGGGTTTGGGTATTCAAGGTTGTCTACTTAAGTGGATCGAAGAATTCATCTCTAGGCGGTCAATCCATGTAGATTTTATTAGAGTTTTGTCTTCAGAGATGGTAGCAGGCTCCGGAGAGCCGCAGGGACATGTCCTTGGCACAATGTTATTCAAAGTTTTCGTGGATGATATTCCGGACGCGGTAGCGATCGATTGCATTTTATTCGCGGATGATCTGAAACTGTCTGCCTCTGTCAGTTCCTGCAATGGCCACAAGCAACTGCAACAAGCAGTTGATGACTTAGTAAGCTGGACACATCGCTGGTCACTGCCTATAAACGAGGACAAGACAGTGGTCACGCGCATATATTCCGATGACTCTGGCGGTAAATACTTTCTTGGAGGTAAGCCTATTAGAGCGATGACCGTCGAAGAAGACTTAGTGATTCTGGTTATGGATTCCTTGAAGTCGAAGGATGACACTTGTCGGAGAATAGGCAGCGCTACCAGGATCCTACGGGCGATTCGGCGTTTATTTGCGTCCATTACCCCTGCAAATGTTCCAGACACATTTCTCTGCGTACATTCGTCCTCTTTTGGAATATGGGCTACTTGTTGCATTTCCTCGATCTGATGCGAATGCGACTCCTTGGAGAGGTACAAAGGAGGGGCACTAAGATGGTTTGTGGAATGCGCCAACTAGGGTACGAGGATAGGAGGAGCTTACTGAAACTTTACCCCCTAGAACTTCGAAGGAAAAGATTTGACCTGCTCCTGACACGCCGTATTCTTCTCGGTCAATATGGAGACGAGTACTTCCGATTAGTAGGTGAGTGGAGGACTCCGTGTCATGACCTCAAGTTGCAGAAGCCTAGAAGGATAAAGCTGAGTAATGCGAGCACGCGGGTGGTGAACACTTGGAACTCTACCGAATGGGCTCCTGTCTCTACCATTAGAACAGCTATTCAAAAGCGCGTTTGATCAGCGTTTGTTGAGACGGATGGACTTGATCCTCGGAATGATATAGTGCTGTTCATCTACTCTCGGTGCTTGCCCTGTCAGCAGAAGTCACCCATGTCTATTATTGTGATCAAGCCTAATCGGGATTTTATCCCTTCTGCTTTCGATTCAGAAGAAAATTTGCTACATAAAAGCTTAGGTAGATCATCTTCGTAACGTTATCCCTTGAAACAAGTAAATGTTAGAGTTCTCTGTTTCAAGACACGACTCTACTTCAGCTGACCTCTCACCATGCAGGTGAAGAGAAACTGCTTTTTCCATTGTGGTGACGATTCAAATATTTAATCAATATTATTTAATAATTCTGTAATTCAAATTTTCTTGTTGTTAACCTTGCATTATTAAAATACAATCTTTGTCTACCCACGGTTTTCGCTCTTCTGTTTGAGTGTTGTATTTGTAAAGTCAATTCGCTTAACTGGGATTTCAAATCCGATATATCTTTGTTCAAATCTGCGTTGGAAGTACAAGGGGTGGGTGGACTGACTGTGTAGACTGATGAGTTACGAGAGATGCCAAAGACTTCGTCTGCAACTTGAGCGAGCTTGTCTAAGTTACTTTCGTTTACCATGCTAACCAGAACCTTACGCAATTCGTCTGGCAAACTCTGGATCCAGGTATGCCGTATGACTCGTTCGTCCACCTTCTGTGTGCCCTGTAACTGTACCAAATGGCGTAAGTGTTGCGAAGGTGTTCGATCTCCTAGCTCAGAGTTGGATAAGAGTTTTCGCAGGTTTTGCTCATCGGTGGAACCAATTCGAGAAATAATCGCAGATTTGAGCTTATCGTACGGATCTGTGGTAGGTTGATCATAAATTAAATTGGCAACTTCTCTAGCGATGGAGGTTGGAAGCATTCCGACAACGAGGTTGTAGCGTGTGCGTTGTGTTCGAACTCGGTATGACTAGAATAGAGCTTCGATTTGTGCAAACCATAGACGTGGTTCTGTCTTGTCGAAGACTGGTAATGTTAATTGATTGATAAAATCATCTTCCATCTTGTTTTCGTTATTTGTACTATAGTTCATTGCGTTAATCGAATTGAATGCGAGTTCGGGCTCACCAATTTCTAGTGGATAGCGAGGAATAGATTCTGAAGCTGCGTGTATTCCGGTTATATCCATATAAAATTTTGACTCCCAGACAACCACAGAAGAGCGAAAACCGTGCGTAGACAAAGGGTGTATTGTAATTAATGCAACAAGAAAATTTGAATGACAGAATTATTGATTAATATTGATTAAATATTTGAACGGTCACCACAACATCATCGGGTATAACGCGGCGCTCCAGAAAAAAAATCCGGATAAAATATTGGCGTCGTGATCGTCTAAGAGTTCAAACGGAAAAAAAACAACGTTTTAGCAGTGGAGCTGCTTCTCTACAGCTTTTCACCAACAGAAATAATGGAAGCTGTTTTGCCACTTACTGTCTTGTGCAAACTAAAATGAAATGCTTTCGATCCAGAAAAAGAATGAAACAGATCGGCTCACTAGCGTGCTTCAAAGTAACAAAATACATAATGCTATGAGCAAAGCATTTTATTCTGAAATTAAACTCTATAAACAAAATTTTATTACGCTTTTGAATTTAGTATCTTTTATTAAATCATAAATGCAAATATTTCCGTGCAAACATTTGAAACTCAATTGCTAATAGTTACGCATAACAATTTTTACATTATTGCTGTAATGGTTACATCGTTTAATACATACACGAAAAAAAATAATTGAAGAACTTTTTATATTGCTATGAGCAGTAACACAATTTGCTCTCAGAAATGTGACAATTATTATACTTTTTTCTCCGAACTGAGTAATATCTTCTTATCATTAACTAGGGTAAGAAGAACCCTAGATTATTCATCTGTAGAAATCGTTTACGAAGTTATAGAAATTACAGTGTGGATTTCTGGACGCTGCGTTGTACACTGTCTTTTTAAATATTATCGGCACATGCTAAACGTTTTCATTAACACTATGATATTCTGGGCACTTTTATTTTTGTAACCCTCAAACGATACTGATTATGAGTTTTTAGAGTGCTTGGTTAATTTCACACAAGCAAATCGAACGTATGAGTTCTTGATTAATGCTCAACTAATATCATATTGAAACCATTATATATTGGTAAATAAAAAAAATTAAATAAATTAAACATATAGATGACACAGTTTATTATTGAACAGCTATGTGTTGTACTAGGCAATCAATGTTGAAAACCCATCAATACTTAATACACTGAAAAACGCCATCACAAATGATTGACATAGAGGATCATTACGGCACGTGAATAGATCTAACTATAAAAAACTAAGAATGATGAAGCTTTTAAAATAAAAATAATCTTGCCACGGAAATAAAAATTTGAAAACAATCGATAATTAAATTTTTATAGAAATAACTAATCGATTAGTCCCATACAATTTCCCTACATTTCAAAAATAACTTTATTACGAAATTTCGAACGTATGTCATATCTTTTTGCAACGTAATCATCATCATATTAATGATTAATCATATAATTGTAAGACAAAATGCAACACAAATACATCTCTTTCTCTCAGCAACAAAGTCCAGGAGAACCTCAAGTAAAGATATTCTATCCGGTGTTGCACAAGTTCCCAGTTATTTCAGGAAGTACATTATTCACTAGTTGCTTTAAATGGTTTACAGATTTTGCTGCGATAACCTTTTCCGGAAGCGCATTCTGCAAATTAACAACGCTTGTTGAGAGCATAAATCTTTGTGTTAGGCTTAGTGGCATTCGCTTTTAAAGCTTAGAGCATGACCACGGTTACTGGAGTCTGATCCGAAAGAGAAAAACTCGCTCAGTTTCACGCCACAGGCTCTTAGTATAATGTGACGAGCTAGCAGCAAGTGACAGCGCACATACCAAATACTAAGCGACACAAGGTTGATGCGCTGAATTTTCTCCACATAAGGAATTGATTGTAATACTTCTACCTTTCTAATCGCCCGCCGTTGCACTTTTTCTAGCTGGTGAAATTCTCCTTTAGTTTGTGGAAAGGCTGCTGGTAAACCATATTCTGAAACTGGTGTCACGTATGTGGAATAAAGAATGCGAAACGTTTGTGTTATAATCGCCGAGAATGACCGACTGATAGCCCAATATGTGCAGTTTGTGGCACCAGCTTTTCTGTTTCTATCCTCTTTCGATTTAAACAACCTTCGCAACTGTATCCAGGTCACGTTCACTATAAACACATTTCAGTCGATGATCCTCAATTAAGTACGTACGGATGTACTGAAGTTGGACGTGTAATCGGCGCCTTCACTCAACTTAACTTAACACAAATGCATGGATAAAGATAATCACCGAAGGCTCAATTGTTTCAAATTTCAAGGTACATCGATGATAAGCAGCTACAAAAGAGATACTAAAACATTTTGGACTCTGAAATATCCGAAATTGTAGCACTTATTAATTGTCTTATTAGATTGGATTTTATTGATCTGAGAGATGAAAAATATTGCTAGGATGCTATATAAATCAAGCGAGCGGAATCCATGTAGCATTAATGCATACGGGTTAACGCCATGATAGATGCTAGTTCTTTAAGCAGATCCAGACCTGGGTAGCATTGTATGCTTTATCAACGCTGGACTATGCCAATGAGAAGAATGTAATACGGGGCAAACCTCTGCTGTCTATGCAGAGCAAGAAAAAGGATTATTTTAATGTGACATTATCAGCAATGTCTTCCTTGACGAAAACGCATTAAACCGGGTCGAAATATTAAACGTGGATGAGGTTTGTGGGAAATATATTGATTCGGAAAATTGTAAAATAAATATTTACATTCAAATTCAATTCTAAGTAATGGATGGGCACTGTTAGTAAAAATAACTTTGAGTCTTTTGCATTGATACATGAAATGGAAAACAGTTTTTCAGATTTTTTAATGATAAATCAGCCTAGTTCAAAACAATTTCGACGGTGTCTGTTGATCACAATTTCGTGTGAAATAAAAGCGAACGCGATTTTAAAAGGTCCATAAAGAATACAAAAATCCGTAAGCAGTAAAGCAACTGGTGGAGTGCACAACGGAAAGATACAAACAGATTGAAAAAGGCTAACTAATTTGATAAATTTAGCTTTTGGTTTACTTAACAAGGCTAATTATTTATTAGTGACCATTAAAAAATCATTGGCGTTGTCGCATTTAAATTATCTAAGCTGATTTCTATGAGGAAACAAAATACTAAAAGGAGCATTGCAGTCACCAGAGTGATAAGCGTATATATTCACCTAGTGAGCTGAATTGAAAATGTTTGTACCAGGTTGTTTTTAACCTAATGAAAAGCGGGATAGATTGTAAGTGTTATTCAGAGCATAGCAAATCAGGTAACTGTCTCATTGTATTCAAGTTTGGAATCTTAATGTAATTGCATTATCACATGCAGAAATGCGGAAATACAGAAAGAATTATTGATGAGAGAAATCTTTTGACCAAAAAACTTTGCCGATTCATCCCAATGTATTTATCAAATGCAAAATACAATTTTTTCAAAAGTAGATACCTTACAAAAGTCAACGAGTTAAGCATCGGAACAACCAATCGCAGCTAGGTTTGGGTACAGACTCTGACAGCTACTAAGCTGTTTTCGAGGTGGTAGGTGCAGTCAAATGTGCAATCGTACAGTCTGCACCGTATTGTGCTGCTAACATATTGTTGAGTTGATTCGCAAACGGTACTGAGCTGCATACAGAAGCGCTTTACGAGTTTGAATGTGGTTTGTGTATAGCTACCGGCAATACAAAAAGTTTTCAAACTATCAACAGAAATCAGCTAACAACTGGATAAAAACTGGATAGTATGATTAGAAGGATGTTACTTTCGATCTAGAGGAAACAAATAATTGATTATTGAACAGGATTTCCAGTTTAATAAAATGTTTTGTTCCCTTCAGTCAGAACAAACGAAAGGTGTAATTTAATAGCAAGCCTCATTTTAGAGAGCAATCTAATGAGCGATATTCGAAACTATTGTCAGCAGCACCAGGATAATGTCAAACGTGTCATTCTGGAAGCACCGTCAACTGTTATTTGAGACGAACTTCGAAAGTAGCAGTGCACTGATTTCTGTTTCGTTGCGATAGAAAAGCCATTTAATTAGTGGCATCCGATTTTTGACTGGAATGAAACCTCGAAAAATATG
>JACCGJ010011367.1:0-12089 GCA_013407085.1 Atriophallophorus winterbourni | reverse complement strand
AACAACACCTTGTGTTCAACAAATTCAATTACTCTTGCGATTTGAACGGAATTCGACACCATAAGAATTAACAACGCGCGGAATTTTACAGACACTTGAACTCAAGTTTTCTGTTAGTCGATTGTTCATGAAAGCGACTTCAGTCCTAAATGTTCTGAAGTGTGTATTTGTTGAGAAAGTTGTCTAATACGTTTAAGTTTGTCGAGAAATTTAAGGAAATGCATGTTATGCTCATCTGATGAGTGTATTTCGTTGCATTTGTATTTTTTATACGAAATGTCACCAATCGTAAATAATATATTTCTGAATTTTACACATTGTATTCATAATGTTTTTAATTTTTTTAAATAGGCTAGATTGAACTCTTTGAAATATTGCATCCAAAACTTTAACGTGTAATTCGTAGTTCGAGGTCAATGCTGAAAGCCGAAGCCACCCATGAAGTTCATCCGATGTTTTGACTGCAAAATTTTGTATTCGATTAACGAGTTTCGCAATTTTACGGTTAATAGTAACTTAGCAAATTATAAAAACAAGCACACTAGAGATAATTTAGTCAAAATCTTGCTTGTTGGCCTACTACGGTCGATGTCGACTATGGATGTACATCACAATATCAATTTTTGTTCCACAGTTTTCGAATGACTAAACAATCCGAACAATTTTTCCCGCAGCGCTCTCAGCGACAGTCAGTACTGAGTCGATCGGCGTCAGTTGCACGCCGGCGGCGAGATCTGCGTTCATCAGGTAGCTTCTCGTCCCCGCTTTACACAATGCCCCCAATGTGAGAGGTCAAGAGCAAGTTCTTTCCAACAACCAAATTATTTGCCAAAATATATACTTCAATATTTAAGAAATAATTATGACCATTATATCTCTAGGCAAATTTAGCTGGAATCAAATGAAATAAAAGACATACCATAAAGTTTCCTAAGTTTTTATGAGATCTCTATTAAGTGAATTAATTTGGTTGATGATAATATTGATAAGTCGCTTTCATGTTCCAGCATTATTTCGAATAAATAATCATAAGAAAAACTGGTCGCAGGTGAAATGACCAAGATACCGCTTTTGAGAAATGCAAAAGAATTGCCAGAAATACAGAAAGTGAACAGCACGAATTATGAGGTTTGATACAAGATAAAATAAAATGAGAAATAAATAGGTTTTAACGTTTAGAACTCGAAGAAGTAAGGAATGTGATGATAAGCCTAAGTAGTGTTGGCGAAAATGGTGTTTGCGAGATACTTTGCAGGCTTATTTCTAACAAGGTCTGTGGACTTGAGTCTAGATGTATTATTGCTGCGATCCGTGTGTTGGGGAGAGCAGCCGAAATTAATCGAGTCAGGTCAATTCAAGTCAACGAGTTGCAGCTGGAGCATATCTGACTAATTGTTACATTTCGGTCCTACAATAACCAACTAATGCTCGCATTGCACGGTCGCACATCGACTGTGTCTAGACTCATCCCAGAGGTCAACCTGTCCGACTCTGATCTCGTCCACCCACGGATTTCACAACACAAGAGAAAGCAGATTGGTCAAAGGAATTTGTTACGCACAAGACCAATAATGAAACACGCTCAACTTATATAGGCAAACAAACAATCACAAAGGTGATCCTCAACATGTCTGTCACTTTGATTTTATTTGTCAGTGGATTTTTGCAATAGGGACAATTCAAGCCCTCGCCACGCAGTGCATATTTGACCGAGATTGACGTGTTGTATATCGTTCGATTACCATTGTTGTCCATCGTTGTCCATCTTCTTATACTTCGAAGTTGTTTTTGCTCGAGCGGTTTGAATGCAATCAGTGCGAAACCTTAAATATTAAGAGTTCGCGATTGTCGTCGTCTTGCTTTCCGTTGATTCTTGCTTCGTAATCATGCATTTATTAATATATAGAGTTATGGTATTGCACATTGCGATACATAAGATTATGCTTGAAACAAATCTATGCGCTGAAGTTCCGCATAGGAAATGTTGAAGAAAAAGTGACGCAATATAAACGTTTTTTGCATTTGCTAACTGATATTGGTTTAAGGTTAACTATTTTAAATCATTACCATAAAACATAACTTTTAATGTGATACCAATACCGGATGAGCAGATATGTGGTTCAAATTCTTACGCCGCCATTAGTGTTCCATACAATGAATACTTGATAATTTGCTGAACATTAACACCGAACAAAGGATGGAAATATCACCATCGGACATTAGTTAGGAACAAACAAAGATATTGGGCTGGGATAATTATTGATTTTCCATTTAAGGTGCTAAATTCACGGTTTGGTAATGAGAACTAATGAGTAAAAATCTTCATAATTTGCGCGAATCAGGATTTGCAAAAGGTATTGACATTGACTTGCAGTTAAAATTTTAATGAAGAAATAACATTTCGATTATGGGTAGCGAAAATCAAATATTTAGTGATAAATATGCGCAGTGATAGTCTCTTACATGATTTGCATGAAATACACTCATTGCTTAGTCACTAAATGTATATAGAAATAATATATACATAAACGAACATGGCGAGCTGTGTTGGAAAATTATTTTAAAATATTCGAGACCGACCGGGAGTCCATTATCATGATCATGCCGATGAGAGACGAGCTCATCAAGAAGTCAGTCGTCGACTTGCAAATCATGGTTACCCCAAGAGCTTAATTAAGCACCAATTGAACCGATTTAAACATCCGCAAACCGAAAACGGACAGGTTAGCGAGCTACGGTATTTCTACCGTATGTCAAAAGCGCCTCCGCAGGAATAAGTCGAATTTTGAATAACGCAATTATTTGAGTAACATACAAGGGAGGTAGAACTCTCCGCTTCGTATTAATGCATCTCAAAGATAAGACTCCTTTAGGTTGTGCGGAAAACTGCATCCACAAAATCGAATATAGAAGCGTTGCGCTATTGTTTACATTAGGCAAACATCTAAAGAACTTTGCACTAGGGTAAATAAACATAGGAATCAAGTAGGAAAGCAACCCCAAAATCCCAGTGAATATATATCACTGATTTGGGATTCTGCCCTAGCTGAACACGTGCTAGACACTGGACACAGCGTCGATCTTGATAACGTGGAAATTATAAAACGAATGTGAAATCTTATAATGAAAGAATTTTGGCCGTGGCAGTTGAAATAGCAAAGGCTGGGGCGAATGTGGTAAACCAGGGGGATGGGGCGGATATCTCAACAATCTGGCGTTCCGTTCTGCAGCGGATAAGTATTAACGCCCATAACACCTAATGTGTACAAGGATTATGTGAGCAGTGTGTCAACGGACACTGTTCACACCTGCACACTAAATACACAATTTAGGGATTAACACAGCATTTAGGGGGTGTGGCCATTTGTTTTGATATCGCCTGTCTCTATTTGAAAAATCAGGATTGGTCAAGAATGCCATTTAAACATGAACACTGTTCGTACCGACATCCCTGTTCTGACGAAGCTTCGGTGTTCAGAAGCGAAACGTCACCAATACATAAGTAATGTAGTGCTCACATTACCATCCCTTAAGTGAGCATCACATTACTTTGGCCGTAAGCGCCTTGAGTGCATAACAAAGAACCACTTTGTGATTCTGTCTTTGAACATCGTGGTTCGTTGTACGAACCCTATGTAACAGTGATATAGAAGTATATCTTTGGTTACCAATACATACTTCAGTAAAATTAAACATGAATTTGATGAACAACAAACAGTAAAATTTAATGTTACGTGATTTTTATTGTAACTTCGATGTTTCCGGGAGTCCATTTTCATGATGATGCCGATAAGAGACGAGCTCACCAAGAAGACATTCGTCGACTTGCAAATCATTGTTACCACAAGAGCTTAATTAAACACCAATTTAACCGAGTTAAACATCCGCAAACCGAAAACGGGACGTTTATCGTGCTACGGCATCGCCGCCTTATGTCAAAAGCGCCTCCGAATGAATAAGTCGAAACTTGAATAACGCAGGCATTAGAGCAACATATAACGGAGGTAGAACTCTCCGCTTTGTATCATTGCATCACAAAGATAAGACGCATATAGGTTGTGCAACAAAATACAAATGCAAGAATCGCGCGTTTGTTTACTACGGGCAAACGTCTTGAGAACTTTGCACTAGGGTAAATGAACATAGGAAACGAGTAGGTAAGCAACACCGCAATCCCAGTGAATATCAATCACTGATTCGGGATTCTGCCCTAGCTGAACACGTGCTGCATTCTGTACACAGCGTAGATCTTGCTAACGTGGAAATTATAAGATGGAGTGTGAAATCTTATAAGGAAAGACTTCACGCCCCCGGCGTGCAAATGATGCAATACAACCGAGTTCTGATTATCGTTGCCAGCGCTGCGGGAGAGATTGTTCCTCCTTAATCGGACTATTTAGTCATTCAAAAATCTGTTGACCATGAAATTTCATGCGATTGTGAAGTACATCCATGGTCGACATCGAAGGAAGGAGGCCAACCACAATTAATTAACTAAACAATAGATAATAATTAATTATTAGAAATTTGTTCACCTTGAGATAAACTGTTAGAAGTCTGTTCCATGCTATCAAGTTCAGAAGTGAACACAATAAGTTTTTGATTTAGGGAAACCAGCAAGAGCGACATTCACGAAATGGACTAAACGTGATTCGGATCAACGTCAAAAAAAATCGAGAGCCAGCATACGAGGGACAGAATGAAGCATGATAAAAAGGAATGATAAATGTTGCATAGCAACATATACGTTAGGCCAGTTGAACCATCATCATCGGTACGACAAAATCGTAAACCTAGTCCATCCATTCTAGAGCAGACAAGACTGCTTACAATCACGGAAAACTCTGAGAGGGATCTGGAAAAAATCTTACTATCTGCTTTTCTCCTGCTT
This sequence comes from Atriophallophorus winterbourni, assembly GCA_013407085.1. Taxonomy (NCBI): domain Eukaryota; kingdom Metazoa; phylum Platyhelminthes; class Trematoda; order Plagiorchiida; family Microphallidae; genus Atriophallophorus; species Atriophallophorus winterbourni. The sequence continues at coordinate 7,198 of JACCGJ010011367.1, read as the reverse complement.
ATGGAGGGTTCGGAGACAATTGAAAGGATATTTGCGCATGTACCCTTGTGGGAAACGGTCCGAAAGGCTCAGCAAAAGCCGAAACAAAGCAGACGGATGATCTAATTTTAAACTGTTTGGTAGTCCCAGAAGCTGATGAAGCCACTGATAAAGCAATGCAGCGCAAACATGATCAGCTACAATGGAGTTACTTCAGTGATATACTCGGCTTGTATGATGTAGCCATGACGACATGTTCCGCATTCTCAAATGTATGAATCATGAAGGCATCTGGCTCAAGCTGTTTAAAATACCGTTTTGCGTAAAGATAATTTGGAAACAGTCAAAACTCTTTGGGAAAATGGCAGCAGACTAATTCCACGAGAAATTAGACTGAGCACATCGAAACTTCATACTGGACAGACAGAGGCAACAAAACACCCAACAGAAACACCATCAAGTCTATCAGTAGTTGGCGTGTCAGAAAAATGCAGCCAACACTATAGACCACTGCCTTGCATCACTACAACCTCAACACAATTAGGCATCCTTTCAATAAAAACCCTCAAATGCCAACATAAGTGGAGTCGGCATAACTGATATTCGGCACTCCGGTAGGCTTTTCTTCACACCCTATTCTTGTTGAGAATAACTACAATAAAATGCTTCTACAACAACGCATAATGGCCGGGGAAAAATCAGTGAACTGCTTGCTGTTTTTCTGACATGTTCGCCAGACATAATCGCCGTAAGGAATACGTGGATACAGGATCAGCAAGTGAATATTGAACCAGAATTTCCCGGCATTCCACTTATTCAACATGACAGTTTAAAAAGTGGAGGAGGATTAGCATTGCACTATAGCCAAACCCTCTGTCCCGTGAGATTGAGGATCCGGACATCGTGTTCGCGAATAGACTCTGGTGCTCAGTCCGATTAGCTAACGGCGAAAACTGTGTTCTGGTAGTATATCGCCCACCGTCTGCACGGGAAACTTACAATTTGGCCTTACTATACAGAAACTACATCGTTACTACCATGTTCAATTGTGGATTCTTAATTATTAGTGACCTCAATTTACCGATACTGCAGAGCAGTATCATTCACGCAGAACACTCCGTCGAACGCGCATCCAATGATTTGATGGTCGATATTCCTTTTTATAACCACATTGCATTAAGTATCCGATACAGCGGAACCGATGTTCCTTCACTCCTAGATATCGTTCTGACAAGCTTCGAACACGACATTGATAACGTAGCTTAGGAAAGTTCGCCGGGACTACATTTTTGAAGCTGTTAATATCAATTGATGCCCGTAAAATTGTCAGACGGATCACCATTATGGCTTTGATTAATGCTCTTGAAAACGCGATCGACTACCAACCGGAAATCAGCAATGTACATAAATTCCGGGTATGGCTAATATCTAATCTCAAGAATTCAATTGTCCCCAGGCACTGGAGTAAAAACTCGAATTTAAACTAAGAATCCGAACTCGTACGTCGCTAAAGGTATAATAAAATGCTTTGCGACATCATCGGCAAACCCTAAATGACCAATGACTACACCAATAAGAGTTAATAGTTAACGGGAAAATAATTTGCAGCGTCAGATGTGGCAAGATAATTGAAACAACGCCGGACTTTCAATATTTTGGTAACACTCCCGTAAGCAATGTTTAGTTAAACATCCGGAAAAGCGGTTCACAGAGTTGAAGAAGACAGAAGCTGAGAACATCCTGTGTGATTTCACCCGAAATTGGTTTTTTTTTCATTTAGTTTGTGTAAGTGACTAGCGATAATCTCAGGATTTTGATTCTGGAGTCACCTGATCACTCAATAACACGTTTGGCAAGAAAACCTAAGAGCAAGAAATCGCGTAGCATTTGCGGTTTTCAACGCGTTCTCAGTAAAATGTTTGTCAAGGCGAAAATACCTGGTTTGATTACTGCTTTGGCGTTCATGATTTGTAAAATAACTCAAGGTTGCGTTCCATTTATGAAAGAGTAATTAATTGCGCGCTTGTTTATACTGTCAAATAATTGAAGTCAATTTGTTGCGTAACACACGGAAATATTGCCTAGAAGTAGAAGTATAGATGGCTTCATGTTACTTAAAAAAACAAATTGCTTCAGCGCTATCCACTTTTGTGTTCTCATGTGGATAACAAAACGAAATTCATGTTACGATCTTTCAGGAATGATCTGCGAGTTTTCGACAATCTTCAGTTTCAGAAAATCTACAATTTCGTTAACTTGCTAGTCAGGGTTCATGTGGTAAGTCCGCCGAAGCTCTATCTGCCAGAGGGATTAACTCAGGGCCAATTTATCTACCTGATCAACCATCCGATTCAGATCACGCGATTGCTGCATCGTACCTGCATCGTTCTCCATTTACTCCATGTGTCCAAGGACTTCTTGAAAATGATTTCCTGGTGATCGAAAGACAATTAGAGATAGCACACAAATAAACGGTCTCTTTCGATTTAGTTCAATAGCTGCGAGTCGTCCGTAGAGCTTCTAAATCGTCAACATTTACGCCATGCCAATATCTCGTTCTTTATTCGAACAGTGAGAAATCAGGAACACTCTATTTCCTTAGCTTTTATCCAATTTGATTTATGAATCAAAGATTACTCTTGAGCTGAAGAGGCGAATGGGATTCAGAAATTCATTCATTGATGTTCACTCTAACAATGTTTTTTTATGAAAAGAAATTTGAATAGTTTTTATTAAATTATTCAATTCCCGATTACATATATATTGCTTAATTTACATTATTAGATCGGTATATTTTTATGTTAACCATCCTATCTTTATTGTATTGTTACATTTGAATACGCGGCGAATAGCAGAACCGTTGGTAAAATGTGCGTTGTGCGTCATTTCATGCAATGCAAAAGGTTCCACCGGAAATACTTAAACTAAAATGTGTGTCAGCATAACGATTGGCCATCTGTGTGCGCGGTCAGATTATATTCCGGAAATCAATTAATGTAGCAACAGTAATTCTCGAAGTGCTTTGCATTCTACTTTGATAATCTCCAAAGGAGAAATTATTTAATTAGAGATTAAATTAACTCAAAGTTCACGGTAAGTAATCATTTGTCATAAATGTCCAGTCGTATTTTTATCATTTTAAACCCGCTTATAGAAACGTTCATTGATTCATTATAAACGGCATGTTTCTATCCATCAGTCGATGTTAAGTGAGGCTCCATATCTGAAGATGACGCAATTCATAGAACAAAGACACAGCAAACAATATCTTAACCTTAATCTTCAAATTAAAGAGGACATATACAAAATTTACATGCTACACGGACTAAAAATTTTCATTATGCTCTCTATTCATGCATATTCAAATATGTTGTTAAATCATAAATGAACCACATCAACGTTTATTGTTTATTGTCATTCTCAGTTCACAATTGATCAATGCACAGAAACTATACGGATGTAACACCAAGTCCAACGGCATATTTCGTATTGTTTTTACAAATCGTTCTGATGATCTGGACTCTGTTGGCAAACATTGCAATTGTGCAATGTATCCTTCGATTCAAAATACTACGTACAACTTCAAATAGTTTGTTGGTGCATTTGGCGTGCATCGATCTATTTTATGCGGTCAATTTTATGCCATTCGCCGCTGTTAAAGGATTTCTCGAGTATTGGCGACCGAAGCCGATATATTGGGTATTATATACCACATCTCTCCAAGTCGCGAGTATCGCCTTAATTTGGTCCAATGTATTAATCGCCATCGATCGATATATAGCCATAGCGCATCCGCTATTTTATTTTCGCAAAGGAGAAGTTGATTGCAAGAGAATATTTATCTCTATAATACCCATTTGGACCGCTGTTTTTGCGTGTTGCCTCCCTGCGTTTATCTTGATTCCGGATAGACTCAAAGCTCTCACCGACTTGAAACCGGGTAAATCAAGTAAAGGTGTTATTTTTGATTACAAAAATACTCGCTATGCCTTATTTAGACTAACATCCGCTGTAATTATTCCGACTATTTTACTTGTGACCCTCTATACGCGAATATTTCATATTCTGAAAAGACAAACGAGCAAATTTCGTGAAGCTAATGGTTGGGAAGCATCTCGCCAAAATACACAAGATGTGCAAACTGCTACGACCAGCAATCCATTGGGTGACGCTAACATTGAAACCGATAAAAATGTAAAAATCGGTGTTAAACAATTTCTGACAAATCTCATATCCAGTCGCTCGACTATTTTTACGCGATCAGGCAAACATTCTAGCGAAAAACGTTATCAAATTTCCAACACATCTCACAAAAGAGAAGCACGGACAATCCGAGTTTCATTGGCTGTTGTAATGGTGCATTTTGTGTCTTGGATACCAATTTCAGTCGTCTACCTCTGCGAATGTTTCGATGTCAAAATTAATTCATTGTTGGCTGGACAAATTGCCTTGTGGATGTTAATGATGAATTCTGCATGGAATCCAATTTTGTAATCATTTTTAAACAAGCAAATAAGAAATCATTTGTTGAAATGTTCATTCAAGTTGTCGCGATGAAATTGTTCACGGATGAACTCCAGAAGGAATATAAGTGTTTTGCCGTTCTCTTGGGCACAATGAATAATATTTCGAATAAACACCGGATATTGCATTATTTTTGTGGTTTGTTTAATTTGTTTTGATGTTTTCTGTGTCCATTTCTACTCAAACCCTAACTTTTGAATAATGAAGAATATCTTTGTGACGGATTATCGGATTATTTTATGAGGCTTTGGAGCGGTTGTGTGCTATATCAAAAAAGTGAGAAATCTAATTTTTTACCTAAAATTTACTTTCAATTATCAACATTCGGTTGGGTGTATTTGGTAGAATTTATGCTCTCTATAGACATTTAAATCGGCCATCCAAATAGATTCAATAAAATGCAAACTAAATTACATATTAAATCACATTTCAAAAAATAAAAATACTTTCATTGCACGTATTAGAGAAAAATAAATGAACAACGAATATTCTATTTCTATGTATTCCTGAAAGATTATAGGATAGAATTATTCGAACCGAATTGATACAAATCATTTTATTCGGCTGATTGAAAGATAGAATAAATCAGGATCGTATTTTGCGATTACTATTTGTTGAATCAATAAAAATTTGGAATGAATGAATTGGGAGGATAACACAAAAATCTATTGATGCTTGTGCCCAGGATAAGATCATATTGAAATATAACAGGGGCATACAATGACAACGTGTTTATCATTCTTTCAGTATTCCAAGCGCATTCGGATACTAATCATCATGTCCCTACATGATGAGTGAAAACAGCCCGAAGCCGGGCCTGGTTTCTATGTGATAGTAGTGCATGCAAATGACCAGTTTAGATTTCATTCTGTCTATCATAAGCATACATTTATTTGAAATGTTTTATGTCCATGTGTTCAGTAATTAACGGCATGAGGCTTTGCGCAATGAATATGTTCCTGATAGTGCAATAGAGTATAATCTTCTTTCAGCAGGTGATTGTCCTGAAGTAGTCCTTCGAGCGCTGTTACAGAGAAGTAGGCACGTTAGTTTTAGGTTCACAACTCGATTAGTTATTTGAACAAGGTTACGTATTGTTAGACAAATAATTATGTTTCGCACAAATTCAGAACGGCGTTCTAATGTCAGGTCGCGGATACCCATACCAGATTAGAGGCAATAACTGCGAAACCAGTCGTATGCTTGCGTCCTGTTTTTCAAACGTCATATAATACTAATACAAACGTCATACAATAATAAAATCTGTTTTTAAACAAAAATCAACCATCGTTTTTTTATTGCAATGCTGCACAGAACTTTAGATTTTGCGCCTACGTTCGATGGCCTCGGAAAACACAGGTCCCATTTATTATTACACCATCCTCACTTTTGTGATCGATTAAGGAGCAGGTAAATATTTTATTTCGAGCTCCGCGTACCAGCAACATACGAAATTTAATCTACTGAATTGTTTACTGTGGATAAATGTATGCATTTTTTGATAGGACTGCCAGCTTGAAAACTGTCCATGATAATCTGAATTCAAATGCATCTGCTAAATCCCTCAAACAAATTTATTTTATCATGTGTAAGATTATGCTGTAGCACTACGAAATAAAATTGGAACCATTTGTGTTGGCAATTTGGCGGATTGGGAATGAAACTTTTTCAAATTGGTTGTAAGCACAATTTCGGGCATTTCGACAGCTGGTGTGTTTAAGTATTTGCAAGAATAAATGGTTAACAAGGTAATGCTGAAATGCCACTGATGCATAGGGTTCATACAACAAACCACGATATTCGAACACAGAATCACCTAGTGATTCGTGGTCAAGCGCTTATGGATGACCGGAGAGAAAGCCTCAAAATTCTGGCTGAAAACAGCCAGAAACCGGTAGTAAAGTGTAATTTGGTGGATGTGAGCAATAAATGGTCATATACTTAAGTAAAAATACATTTGATGGAGCTTGAATACAAATGTACAATTGTGCAAAATTTTTAAATGACATTAAGAGAAGTGTATTATCTAAAATGAACGGTAATTATCCGTAACTTGTAACTATCACGAATGCCGAATCTAACATTTTGAAAAGCGACAATAACCGTGCTTACGATCTTCTAATGTTTCGACGTTCCAACAAAATCTAACGGTAATATCTGTCATAAAAATTTTAACGGAACCAGGAAAGCTTTAGATTTCAGTAATGTCTCAACATGCGTGTGATTAATAGAATGTTGAATTGGTGGTTTCCTAAAGGGCCACAAATCTCTTTTCGTTGTTATTTCATACAAACAAGAATTACATTTCTCTTAGAACTAACAACCCTTTGAATCTTCTATCACACCGAATTACAATATTCAAAATATGTTCGGAAACATCAGATTTATGTTTTACTGGTAGAAGACAATAACGAAATAGAAATATTGCAGCATAGCTCATGTACACTTTCATTTCAATCAAATGGTTTGAATGCGTTTGCTGGAATGTGCAATCCTTTTTGCTCTGTATTTTTAAATTTATCACACTAAATTTTCCTAAGGCGCATACTGTCGGTATTAGTCCATATTTTGCAATAAATATTTGTATATTTCAGGTGGTTCCAGCAGGTGGAAATACTACCAAGCTTTCGCAGGTTAATCTCTTGACGAATGTCTAAAAACGATTTAAATGTGTATATAGTGGAGTCGTGAACAC
>JACCGJ010011365.1:0-13583 GCA_013407085.1 Atriophallophorus winterbourni | reverse complement strand
TTCCGAGTCTCTTTTATGGATACAGATTAGCGCTGTTCGTTGGGAACATTTTCTATGCAATTCTAAGTCACAAGTTAGCTTAGTTCAAACTCGAAATATACATAATTTACTTCTAAATGTAAGATGCAATCACAAGACTGTCTCCGTGATTCAAAAATTTCCATAAAACCAATTTGACTAGATTGATATGTTTACACTTGAGGCCGCGAGAACTCATCAACTATGGAAGGCAGTCCAGAAATCATCACCACAGGCAGAACTCGTCACGTTCGAGAGTTTCTCGGAGTGGGGTATTCAACGTCATAATCAATCAATGAACACGTGCAATTGGATGGGATCTACCGACCAATGTGAACACGCCAACAATGAGAGACATGCAGGGATTCTAGCCAATCACAGTAGATAAATTCGAATGAAGCCCATCGCCCAGTTGCTTCGAAAGAAGTTTCGCTGATGATGTGATCTAGTTTGATGACCAAACGTTTGCAATCAACCATACCAGCTGGAAGAACAACAACGATGCCCTACAACATTTCACTACTTTTGGAATTGTCCAAAGTGTCCTTTAATGGAGGTGATTGGCCAAATCCGAACCGCCAACAGCCTTGTGGATTGATGTAATGAGTGCCGTTTTCCATTCAGCTAGTACGATTCCCGAGTCCATTGAGTGTTTATAATTTAGACACAATGGGCCATACAGCCATGGGTCATATGAATTAAGAAAAGCCTGCGTTATTCCATAGTGCTTCACGCTCAGCATACCGACTGATTCATCGATTGTGCTTTTTTATATTACTCGAGCATGAATAAGCTGTTCTTTTGGAAAAAGTCCTGCGCACAAAATATATATCCATAACAATATCGGTCCATCTATCTACTCTCTAAACAGATCATCTTTCTGTGAAAGCTTGATGATGCTCTTTGTCCTCTGGCACAGTTATTTTTGGGTATGATTCACTTGACGTGGCTTATCTTCTCTTGTCACAGTACATGTCAGCTAAAGATGTCATTTAAATAGATTTTTTGGTCTTTCGTTTCCGGATAAAATATGTATATTCGTGTGATTTCTACTTAAGGAAATTTATCGGGATGACATACAAATCTCACTTGATCTCTGAGTTTAAAGTCAAATCTGTTAATCTTGAACCAATCTATTTTTATTTTGCAAATAAAATCTCAGTCCCACTTTATTCATGTCCCGTTACGATCGATAATTGCAACTTCTTCCATTGGTCGATTTTCCACGGCACGTGATCAGGCCAATTTGTGATGAGAGCTCAGCCGGTGCAAGCAGTCATCTATCGATTATTCCGGCAAACTCCGATCATAGTATTCATGAGCCAAGCTGACGAGTGAGAGTAAGTCCCTCAATTTGGATTTCGAGTTTGTAAACAATGTCTTGATTGATTTTTCTAGTTTAATGAGGTTGCCAAATGTGAGCCTACCAGTCTGTAGTTGTACTGATGAAAAATATATCTGGCTTGTTTGTTTGCTTACATTTCACAGTTTAACGACTTGACTTGACTTCTTTACTAGTTGAATATTTCAACTTGTAAAATTTTGACAAAAATTGTATTACTGGTAGAAAATCGATCTCATAAGTCTCCTAGCAAGAATAAGACATTTAGTACCGTTCAGGTTCATCGGAAACCCCGTTGACTCTTGGCTTTTCACTGATTTTCATCCATCGTAGAATGCTCAAAATCTCATACTCTGATTGGGCATCGATACTAACTTGTTATCCTCAGTACGGTATTGATGTAGTTATTATTGTACTGATGGATGATGGCGGTTTAGTAACTGACTGAAATACTAAACCTACTTGGATATCTCGTCATTTAAGTTTAAGGTCATCTACCCTGACAAATCTCTGAGGCTCAGAGTTCACAGATGCGGTGAAAATCAGACGAAACGCCTTTTCCAAAATCTCCTATATTCGCTGTAGTTTTCATTTCGGACGCAGTTCCCGAATTGCTCAACAATAACAGCTATGAGCTCTTTTGGTTGCCCCTGGATTCCTAAGGCAGTCAATTTTAAACGCCTCACAGGGATTTTCTTTGACGATTGAGCAGGCAAAGTCGGAGCTTTGTGTGAGCAAGATTGTGATCAGTGCTCGCGGTATTCCTTTTTTCTGCTCTGGATATGACCTGCAGTCCAGCAGTGGGCATATCCAACGGGCGCAAATGAGAGAGTTGTCGGTATGATTCGCCGCTTTGTAGTCATTTGAGTGCCACATTACCAATTGTTTCCTAAGATGCCAGGATTCGGTATTTCGAATTCATAAGTGTTTGTACACCACAAGCTTAACGAAGCAATCACCGGTCTCGCAGCGCTGCCACTAAGCAAAATCTGACTAAAATTCAGTTTCTTGCATCATCTACTGATTCGGTGAACTGCTGTCGCCGGCGACAACTAATATATTAGTTCCAGTAACTATCAACGACCGTTTAAAGCTGGTGATTGAACTTGTCTTTCGCATTTTTGGGCATACACCAAAACAATAGAAATATTGAAAGAATACCTCCCTCTTGTTGGAACTGGCGTCCATGATATGATTGCTTGCATTACATGATTGCTGAAAGCTGTCGCTACACAGTTCTGATCAGATCTAAGTTCGCACCTACTCTAAAGGAGCCAATATGTAGAATCGACTGTGGGGACGATAATTGGTTTTCATCCGTGTGGAGCTAGGAGTACCTCAAAAGAATAAGCAACATTGACCCAGTAGTAGTCTAGTAAAGAGCGCATTGTAATGGAGTTCAGCAGTGTCGTCACATTCCAACATCTATGCACCAAGCCTCAGCTACAATTATGGCTTAGGCTTACTTAACTTTCACCCTAGCCGCTGGAAGATCTGAGTGATCTTTGCGTCGGAAAACACATAGCTGAGAAAAAGTTTCAATTTCCTTGGGAAAGTGTGTACAACCCATGTCCCCAGCACCAATTGGCGTTTGCTCGATTACACATGTCTAGGATAAAATCACCTAAGTACATCCTGCAAAGTAGCAGGGATCTGGTTGTTAACTGTGAATGCGGATGTAGATCCCACGGGTCTGCGAACCGTCTACGGTTTTCCAAGGTGGGAAAGCGACTGGACTAGGATCTACAAAATCCTCGCTTATAATCGACGCAGGCGGGCTGGCATGATTCCATACAATAAACAAGTAGACTTATTCACCAATGAAATCTTCCATGCAAAGGTTTAAAGTAAGTGTGGAGCTGTTTGTTCTCCAGTGAACCAATATTAGTGTCCGTTTACGGTATCTCGAGTTAGTGCTCCAGATATTTTTGTGAATCCTGCCTGTTGCGACCGCGGGATGTTCGCGAGCTAGTGACTTCTGGCTCGAGAGACGGGCAGACAGAAGACTGCTATGCTATATATGTATGGTTGATACACCTGTGGCACCTTATACGGACCATGAAGTCTCATATACATGATATTTTATTTGATTCGCGTTACAACTTTATTCTCGTTTAACTTATTGTCATTTCAGAGAAATTTACGCATGGAAGCTCCAGTTGCTAACCCCGCTACAACACCCGTCGTCACGACGCAGCCCACCGCCCGACCGCCACGAAAGAAGTGGTTCATTCAACTGTGCGACATGCCCCATTGTCCGTTGATGGCCTGTTCCTGTTGCTGTCCATGCTTCGTCTTCGCAGAAGTCGCGGACGAGATCGGCTATTCGTACACGCTGTGTTGTCTAGCTTACTTCTTTTCCATTTTCTTCGTACAGCTCCCAATCAACTGCTGTCTCGGATGCATGATACGTAATCGTGTGCGGAAATACTACAACATTCACGGCAATTGTCTATTCGATTGCTGTGCATATTGTTGTTGCTATAGTTGCACGCTGAACCAGGCGGCTATACAGGTGGAATATGAACGCTCGTTGATATATGGCAAACGGAAGAATGTGTTTGCGATTCGACTTGGAAGGAAACAGCTCGTGATAGGTAAACAACCCCTGCTGGAAGACGACCTTCAACCACAGCCGCAGCCACAGCCACAGCAACCAGCCCCTCAGCAAGCTCCTCCGTGCGTCATCGTGAACCAACCTGCTCCTGTTAGTCCAACAGTGATTATGATGCCTCCCAGCAACCCGATGCAGAACTATGCGCCCATGCCAGGACTCCAACCGAACATGTACGCCAATCCGATGGCCGGTTACAACGCCGTTCCGTATCCAGCTACTCAACAGTTACCCCCATCCGTCGCCATGGGGGAACCGGCGCCAGCGTCCAACACACCCACGATGCCCGCGCAAAACCCTCAGGGAATCGCGCCACCGCTAAACGGGAATGCATAATTCGTTGTAATGTTTGAGTTTCGTTATTGTTAATGTTTGATAAATTGTTTATGTCGTGTTATTGTTATCATGTCTCCCAAGGTTGGATTCTGATTAACTGTATGATGAAATTATTATTGTTGATGTGGGGGCCTAATTCGTTGTGTTAGCCTCAGTGTAATACTGATTGTATGACATTCGTAGACCGTAGAATTGCTCGTTGATTTCTCAAGGTCAACACCCAACGTACGATTTTTTCCACCATGATCGCAGTTCGTCACGTGATGAATACAACAGTCGGAAATACGTTTATATTCAAACTAGTTATGGTGATTAGGGACAGAAGTTCCATAGTTTCAATCTAGTGACCATATGACCTTGAACCCATCGGACAGCTACGACATTCATGGGTCACCGAGTTGCTTACCGAGAAGAGCAGCATCGAAGATAAAAGTACAATATATGTTTAGAACAAAAATCTGTATTTACATGTATGCATTTTCGTTGCATTCAACCGACGACCGGTTTCGTTCTGTTTGCGCTTATCAGGCTGGAACAGCACGATCAGGACCCAGATGCACTCGAAACAGTGGTGGAATGGTAAACAAGTTGAGCTTGTGTGCCACTGTTGAATAAGGTTGGTACGACCATCTTGTGTAATCATCTATTCCAACACAATGGGCTTCACCATGTAGCAGACTACCAGCCGGTGGCCTAAACAAGTATCCTCAGTTGCATGCATCACCAACGCACAAATCCCACGAGTATAGAAGGTGTATAGAAGGTCTACGTGTAGAGTGGAATAGAGCAATGGCAGTGGCACCAGTGTTGAACGTCACTCACACTGATGATGGGAATCAGACAAACAGCTTAACAGAAACTAAATTCGGCACGGAATTTTGATGAAGGAATCGTCGCTCCTGGGTTGGATTGTAGACTTTTAAGCTTAAGCGAAACATCTAGAGAGACGGTGAACGAAATCAACGGATAAATCGCGCGGAATAACACCAAACTTTTCTCATTGGCAGTAGCGTCTATTGGTTGTCCATTCAATGGAAGTTCTCCTGTAGAAATCCCGCCTCGGTTGTACCTTTGTAGAAGCAATTGTTGGGGAGAAACTGCGATACCCTAGCACTCCGTTTGCTGTTGAACTCATGTCACTTAGAGAACTTCAAGCTAAAAGAACCTGTAGATAAGAACTGACTGCACCAACGGCCTGACGAGGGGAAACATGTTTACCAGAAATGTCGCTGCCGTGTTGAAGTGGGAACTGCACTAGCAAAGAGCTCTCGGACGATATATAGAGAACACCACGCCCCGGTACAACAACAACGACTACCAATGCAGACCCTGGATATCTCTAGTTTTGGAAGGATTGCACAAGGGCTTTTCAAGCCACACACCATCCACAAAAACATGCACAAACGGAAAACGTCCACCGCTATTGAACGATATGCAACTTGTCAAGATCGGGAAAACGAATGGCACGTGATGTGAGTGACGTGATCTCACTTGGCCACTGAGATCCAAGTGACCTTCGGCACGGATAGGTTGATTCCAGTGCCTATATAAGAGAGGCGTATGTTTTGTCTTTATAGCAAACATAATCAACGCTACGAGCAATTGGAAGTTCCCTTGTGGTGTGGGGTTCCTGGATAAGCGCAAGTTAAACTCACTGATGAATTGAGACCCAATTGAATCTTGGTAGGCAAAGCACCGGAGGTGAAAGTGGTCCTGGAAGCCTAATAGTCATTCAGACAGAAAACATGAATTGGCCCCAATTTCCCTAACGCTTATTTCACGTCCTCAGAGCTCTCTGGATGTCATCAGCTTTCTGGTATCACGTCTAATCACCATTGATAAATGTTTGCTCTCTAAAATCACTCTTTCTATTGCAGGTCGAAGAGATACTTCAATTTCCTTGATCAATAGAACCTCCAAGGTCTCTGACGAGCTTAATCAGTGAAGGAGCATCCTGTAAATGTTACAAAATGCCTCCATGTTATCTTCGATTCTCATGTTGGAGCCATCCTAGCACGCGGCGACCTACAGTTACCACACGTGGTGGCAACACGGTTGGTAATTACCAGTCTTCCGACCACAAAATCGCGGTCACGTGGATTCACGCTGCAATTTGACTTGACTCGTAACAGAGATCCAGACACGCAGCAATTATCCTGTTGAACTCTCCGTTGCTGGGTCATCCACGCGGTCGTGGACCACTTGGAATGAACACTCCAAAGGGGGTGGAGGGTTGATGAGAGGTTTGCTTCGGTTGTCAACAGTTTGAGAAGACTGGAACGGTCAATTTGTCGAACGTTTTCAAGGAGAAAATAGTTAACTGTCGGTGAGTTAATCATATTTGTTTCATTTAATTTGTCATGTTTTTTGTTCAACAAAGTCATGTAATTAACGAGACGAATTAGCAAATGTTTTAAGTGAGAAACGAGATCTTAGAAAAAGTGATTATCATGGTAGCATTCGCGTATTCGGTGTGAATTTAGTTTCTCTTTCGTTGAGATCATTTCCCATCATCATTCTCATGACGTAATAAAAGGCATTCTCAAAACTGAATTATCGCTTTCATCCGCATGTTCATCCTCGAACCTATCGGCAACAGACAATAGCTACACCAATTACAGCAGGAACACCACCACCACCACCATTTTGTTCACCTTCATCATCATCATCATCATCACCACCATCATCATCATCATCATCCTCATTAACATCATCATTATCATCATCAACATCATGATCATCATGATCATCATAATGATCATCATCACCATCATCATCATCCCCATCATTATCATCATGATCATCTTCAGCAGCAGCTGCTGCATCATCATCATTGTCGTCGTCGTCATCATCATCATCATCATCATTGTCGTCGTCGTCATCATCATCATCATCTCCATCAACACGATCATCTTCATTATTATCATCATCATCATTCTTAACGTCACGATCGTCGTCCTATCTGGCACCATCTTTACCATCCGTACTGTAACGATCTCCGCCTATTCACCGCCAGCACCATAGTCAATAAAGAATGCACGATGTTTGAAGCTAGATTTATATTAATAAGTAGTATATGACGTTCGAAAAGCATGACGGTTTCGCTATTGTTACCGCTCCTCATGTATGCGTATCCGTCGCCTGACATTCAAACGCCGATCTGACTGCGAATTCGAGGATAAATCCTCATTTGCAAATTAAAAATTCGACACCATAACCATCATCAACGTCTTGATATTCCGTGTTAATCCCTTTCCCATAACTGCCTTCGAGAAAATCATCTTGCGTAACACATCGGAAGTCATGCAACTGTACATGTTGATCTATGAGATGTTGTACTTGTCACATGTAGATCGATGAAGTTGAAACGAATCTTCGTGTTGTTGTAAGCCTGATACGGTGACGCCCATCGTAGGTACATGATGTTCTAATCCAAACATATCCGACTATCTGCTTAGAGATTAAAAATCTCTCCCCAGACTTACACAGTGGTAAATATAATCACTCAACTGGAGACAACTGCACGATACTTCACATTCTGCAGGCGAGAGCAACACTCACTGTTTCTCAACTGGAAGACGACGCTTTACATGATGCCTCCAGTATGAACGACTTTTCTCGTGGACTAGGCTCTTGATGTTCTGGTCATGCAAGCTTGTATGTGCTGGTTATCTAGTGTTTGACTTTTCTGAGGTGCATTGTAGCTGTCAGCGATCATAATTCCCGCAATGACAAGGATCTCCATTTGAAAGGTCTCATGGTGCCACCACGTTTGCTGATGCAACTTCCAGCCACACCATCGAGAGATCAGTGAGTAGTAAACAGTAAGCAAGAGCTACAATGTTTAACACCGCAGCATCCGTTTCCTCTGAGATATCGTGGCTTTAATTATGAAGAAACCTTACAGACTTTGATACTGGCAAGCTACTTTAACGCACCAGACACACTCACCGGCCATTGACATCTAGATGTTATAAGACTGCTCAATTGTGATCGTGCTTGCGAATCTGACGGAATCACACGCAATACAAGAAGTGATTGCTAGTCTCTAGTGGTTTCTGGAGAGGATACTTCGTTGTTCACATTCAAACTACTAAAAAAAGCTCAAAATCTTTTCCCAGAGCTAATTTTGTTCGAAAAACCCACAAGCAGAACTCAGAAATCGCTCGCATACGCAGAGAACACTTCAGCCAGTGACGAAAGCGGAACAGCATCTTGGATTAGTTGATGTCAACGGACAATTGTGAGGATGACTTAATCGATCCTGGTGTGCGTTTGTGATGAGAAGGAGTGCTAACCTGGATTGTTTTGTGGTTTATTGTGTTTTAAAAAATGGGTTTCAACTCATTTTAGTCCGCTAAACTCAACGACTGATGCTTGTATATGGCTTGTCATACACAGCGCTGTTTATGTAAGATATACGCGCCCAATGCATTATGTGATATATAGTTTTCCAACGATTTTGTACCTATTCTACACCTAGGGATAGGTGGGGATCAGTGTAAGCCATATTTCTCCCAAATGTGCCGCACGCCAGTATTCGAACCTAAAGCTTCCGTTTGACAGCCCGACGTCCTATCATCTGTGAAGTCGTTGATATAAGTTGTACGTTCATTTAAAAAGTATTCATCTAGGTTATACTTGAATGCCACTGTTGCATAGGGTTCGTACAACGAACCACGATGTTCAAACACGGAATCACATAGTGATTCGTGGTCAAGCACTCAAGGCGCTTATGGATGACCACAGTGATGTGTTGCTCACATCCCCCGCACTTACACACCACTACCGGTTTCTGGCTGTTTGTCGTCATCACGTCGAGACAGTAAGATCAGGTTCAGTGAGCCTTGAAAAGGTGGATAAATGGTCAACAAAGTTATACTTGAATGCCACTGTTACAACGAACCACGGTTTTCAAACACAGAATCACAAAGAGATTCTTGGTCAAGCACTCAAGACGTTTATGGATAACCAAAGTAATTTGTTGCTCACAGTCCCCGTGTTTCAAATCTCACTCAACCTAATCTTACTTTCTTCACCTGATGACGGCAAACAGCCAGAAACCGGTAGTGGTGTGTAAGGGATGGGGATGTAATCAACACATCACTTTAGTATTCAGCTATGTTCAAAACCAAACTAACCTGAAAGCAAACAATTTTACCTCCCCGAACTTGTTGTGTTTGTAATTCAACCCCATATTTTGTAACCGCGTGCGTTTGATTGAGATTTAATTTTCTCGTTGCAATATACCTCTCTCAAATACGACACGATCGATCTCACCTCTCTCTGTGTGTGCGTCTCTGTTGAACTCATCAGGTCCTACATTGAGACGTCTTCCTTCCCTTCGCTTCACTGCTGAGTCCACGAGGAAGCGAATATACCTGATACGTGGCGACTAGTGCAAACATTCAGGTGGTTACTTAATCCTTGTGACACATGAGTTTGGTTGCCATGGGTTGGGTGCGAAATTCGATACTCCATGTTGGCAATATGTTCGTTCCCTGAGTTGGAGGCAAATCATCGCAAATAATCATCAAAGCATCAGGAACCGAGTAGACCCTGGGCAAACTGGGGAATTTTAGGGAGAATTGAATGAACAAGGTGAAGTATGTAAAATTGATTTGAAAAGGCTGACTCTGATGAACGATTTTATGACTTGAGTATGTTTTAATCGAGCAAATGCACTTGTGAGTAGCATTCAGGATTAAGGACCCACGATTCTCTGTAAGCGCATGTCTTCATAGCCCAAAAAACGGATCGATAAATTTTTTTACTGAGTAAAACGTCAACAGCAGTCTAGAGAGAAGCTCACCGGGATAATTTTGCCGCTGCCTAAAAGCGTCAGGATGTTCCAGTGCTTGCCGAAAAGTGAATAAGCGATGGACACATCCTCTGCCGGGACGAATCTGTGATTCCCTGTGTCATGTAAGCCCACGGGGACATATTGAGGCAAGAAGCCTGGTTATTACTGACATAATGTTTATTCCCATCTTGAAGATATGTTTGCTTATCGATTCTCTCCAAACAATAACTGACGTTAAGTTCAATTAGTTTGCCTAGTAAGAAATCACCCGTTTCCTTGGACAGAACCTCAGTTAGTATATCAGGACTAGCTGTCTTGAATCTATACCCTTTTGAGGCGTCAAATCAACTGACCAGTGTTCACCACACGGAATAGAAGGCAACGTATTAACAACGGCTAGCCAGCTAAATGATAAATGTCCGGTACCAGGAGACAAGCAGCGCCCTTTTAGGGAGATTAACGCGCCATTCACCGAGTTGAATAAACTCAATCATGTGTTCAGCTATCCTTTCGTGAGGTTGGCACCACCATCGACTCCCAAAACAACATTTCCCCCCTAGATCATTCGCCCCACGCCAGGTAGACCCACCCATTAATTTACATGTCAACGTGTTGCTAGGATCACTAACAATTAGGGTGTAGATATTTGGCATTTTTTCGCTTTCTCACATGCAGAAAGCTTTTCACACATGGTTTTCAGTTGCCAGGTCACTTGAGAACTCGTTGTAATAGGATCGCGCGCGGGGGGGTGGTGAATTCAGTTTGTTGATGACCAACGAGACTAGTAATTTGTGTAAACAAGAGGTCAGTCTAATCAGATTACCATGGTGGGGTGGGGTGGGCTGCGATGGGTCGGTAATGGTCAAACAGCTTGTTGCGATGACACTCCGCGAGTATTGATTACTCAACAAGCGCAGCCTTATTTCATCACTCGAGGGGGGTGTAGTGGTTAACCGTGTTCGTGTTCCGAGAGGTCAACGTTCCGAGGCGTAAATCCTCAACGTGCGTAAATCTCGGGTTGGCCAAACCGTCACATGGCATAGGCAGTTAAAATCACTTACTAGTAACCTTTCTAAAGTCGGCGCAGCGCGTCTTCCAGGCTGATGTCCCCGCGATCAGATTTCGCAATGGCTAGTTACGCTTCAGGATATGTCCCGAAACCGTGTTCAATGACGGTCTTGCACTAAGCAACTTCTTGCAGTGTTTGCTTAACCCTGTATGTTGTCAAGCGGAGTGACGAGAAAAGCTTATTATGGTGCATGACAGTGAAAGCCGCAAGGAAGCTGCCGTGCTGATGTCGCTCTACTCGATCACGAAACTTGTTTGAATGCATGTTCCATTCGAGGTGTAGGCACCTCTTCCTAGTTTGTTTGAGCTCACTCTTCTGTAGAAGCCGTAGCAATTTAAGTCCCACACTTCCCCATCTTTTAGGATTTTACTTTTTCATGGTTGTATGGCAGTTAAGCATTCGGTACGTGCTACAATGAAGTTCGATCACACCTGATGAAGTGGTAATCGTCTTCAATTGAGTGGTGAATCTAAACTTTCAATGCTCATTTGCATGCATTTCCACCACACACCCACACCCCACGACCGGTTTCGTGCTGTTTGCACTCATCAGGTAGGGACAGTAACATCAGGATCCGCATGCGCTTGAAACAATGGAAGAATGGTAAACAAGTTGCGCTTGTGTGCCACTGTTTGGTAGGTTTCGTACGATCAACCTGTTCAATCACATGTGGTCACACACACATGTGAATATGTGTGTGCTCATACCTATATAATTAGGCGCGGCTGGCCGCATGGGTGGATTAGCAGGCTTCATTGATATCTTGAAATTACACCAGCCAATGCTCGTCGATCGAAGACGAGATCGCTGCAGGCTATTATCCCATCACGTTCCCGGCTTCGGTTAAATGGAGCTTGTCATTTAATGGGGCAGTCCATCTTACTGAAGAAATACCCACTATTCTAAACACCCACTGCCCTACTGAGAAAAATTCAGGCGAATACCCGGAGGAAAAATTGGAAGCAACGTTTCGTAGACGGATAGTTGACACACCAAGCGATATTTCTTTCAAATTCTTGCCGTTTTGTGGGTTACATTTGGGTGTGTTTGAACATGATCTAGGCTTGGTTCCAGTATGTTACCCAACGGTCAATCAAACAATCAAGTGAAGTTAATAGATCTCGGTATGAGTGATGAATTGTTGGGTTAAGTCCTGGTGGTGTTTTCTGACGACTGCATTCTATCGAAGGGTTTGTCTTTTGAAGCCCCTCGTCTCGTCTGAAGTGACTGCGTTATGCAGTACAAACAAGTTCGAAGAAAAAAGAAGAAATGGAAATGGCGAAAAGGGCAGTACTGTTGTTTGATGCCTGTTGACGTTCTTGTCTCCGATATCCTCTTGTTCGTTGCTTTTAGTATCCACTTCTTTATATATCTCGCGCAATATGATTTTTGTAACTGGTCAACTGGTCAACCGACAAAGGTCAATCCATATACACGTGATGCTAACAGAGTTTGAATCACGTTCGCGAAAGATGGAATAAATAATAATAATAATAATAAATCATCAATAATAAATGTGTAGAGAGACGGGTCTACTACAATTTTACAATTTTACCGTGGAATAGCACCCTTTGGCGCTGGTCTCGGATCAGTATCCAAAATTAAAATACGGTTTTAATAATGAATGATTCTTCCCGTACTAGATAATCGATGTGAACTTGACTGCCCGGGTCTTACTTATTTACTTAATCCCTTGAGTTCCTGGAGGAACATAGGGCCCTCGGCAATTGTCTCCACTGTGGTCTGTCCAAGCAAGCGGTGCGATGTCGTTCCACGTAAGTAAACACTGGTGGATTTCCCTTTTACACGAGCCTTGGGCGTGGACCGTCTTCTTCCCAATTGGGTTCCAGTACAGAGCATGAGCCGTGATGTCATCCGCGGGTTTCAGCAAGGTGTGTTGCCAAACCATCACACTTCTTATACTGAGCTGCTGGGCGATCGGGGTCCTAAGCAGCCAATCTGCCATGCTGCCGCCATTTTACCCCAATAATCGCAGAAGGCAATATTTGGAATGATTGCAAGCGGCCACCAGACTTTGTGTCACTCGCAGGTTTCCGATCATGAGTAAATAGAGCAAAATCTTGTTATGGTGATTGCATCATTGAAGGTGCCAATAACGATAATCTGTTGTAGTACGAGTGCCGACGTTAATGACCGGGTATCTGTCGTGCGTTCGGGACGGCTTTAGCGGGTAATGGGAGCAACCTCACACGATATGTATCCTAAAACGATTGTTGTTCCATTCAGAGTGCGACAATGCATATAAATTTTATCTAACTACAAAACCGGTCAACCATTTCTTTGTACCATAAATCTTTGCATCTTGAACCAGAATGATGTGATAACCGATTTTAAAGAAATCCACCAAAGTTTCGGCTGAAATCTTTCGACCTGGTCACTA